>OY757251.1:4568503-4714077 GCA_963584085.1 Pyrausta aurata
CATTAAATCTTGGATAATAAAGATAACAAATATAGTACTTGCTAAATGCACAATCAATTATAGGTAAACATAACCTGCCCAATATATTATAGAAAAAAGAAGTTAACTATTTAATACAAAAAGATCTCATTGCTCAACGATTAATTAATTACTTATTTAGTTTGTGTTTATCTTATTTTTTGAATTTGTTACTTTAAAAGGAATGTAAATATTGTTTACAATATCCGACTAGCAAAGTTAAATGGACTTAACAATGTCAACATTGTAAAGGGATCAAAATGAATGCAAACACTGGTGACAGAAATGAATTAATTATTAATTATATCAAAAAAAAATTTTTTTTGCATCGCCACAGACTAAGTACTTACTGTATCCAGCATATTAGTGCTTAGTCTATCCTCAAATAATCTATGCATCATTAACTCCATCGGAACCTTAAAAAAAACAAATAAATTAACGCATAAGTTGGTTTCTTTCGATTTTTAGATGTTTGTTTGTTAAATGTATGTCTGTTTAACTAAAATAATAACATAAAACGATTATACGTATAATTACTTACAGACAAACTTAGAGGTGGATTCTGCACTCCCTGAAATAAATTAACGTGACATTAACACTGAATATGCTAAGGTCAGTTATTTTTATTAGTGTTGATAATATACGTACATCAATATGTTCTTCAATCGCCAGGCAAATATCCGTTGGCAGTAGAAACCTTAACATGGTCTTTAAATTTTCCAGTTCTTGGACTTTAGTTTTGTACAACAGCTTTTTATATTCTTTCTGTCGATTGTACTTTTCTACTTCTTCCATGCACAGTTCACTGCTGCAATGTTAAAGTGAAGTGGAATACATTAACATGAGATTTTAATGGTGCTGATTTTACCTACAGATTTACCGCGCACCGATTTTTGATAGATGTTCGAATTTAATGGTGGAAAAACAGACGTGTAATGGTTGAAGGTTGAACGCGTTGCCATATTAATAATCGCTGCGCAAATAATGACTATTGTGCGAAAAGGAACTCTGTCGGTACTGTCCATTCCTTAATTTTGACTTAAGGAAAATTAACAGTTAAATTAACGCTCATAAGTAGCAAAGTTTAGTATTTTCGCACAGCCATAATGACACGATTAACTGCGGTTATTCAAATTCCACTTTACAGAGTTAAAAGCGCGTTCCAACAATAGAAACGAATTTCAAAGAAAGTATAATTTATAAAATATTCTTTTACAAATTTATTAATTTAGGATTATAATAAGTTAGGATATCTTATATTCTATCAATCTATTTCTTCTTCCATTTACAGCTTTTACAAAAGCATATTATTTTAAGCTAAAGTTTTTTAGCAGTCTATAATCATTAAGTCGGAATAATCCCTTCTTTCAATGATATGTTTTGGTGGCTGGTAAGTAGCAGCCAGATCAAATTCAAATTAAAAATCTTTATTTCAATTTAGGTCATGAAATGACACTAAATAACGTCAAATCGTTCTTACAATGATTTTAATGAGCAGCTACAGGAATGGAATCATATCATCATATTTTCCTACATAAAAAGGACAATAGATAAACCAGTATATTTGGAGTAAACATGGCTGACAGGAAATTTCATTTGCACTTATGTTAAGACGATAGACGTCAGTAACCGTTATAAATCATAACATAGAACACTGCTCAGAAGTTGTTGAAATTAGTCTTACAAATTCGCAATACACCTTTCATTTACGCTTAGGCTTTGCTAGAAGACAATCGCATCTAAAATTTGATGATTATTCCAAATCATCTCTGGAATAATCACAAAAATTGTAAAACATGCCGAAAGTATTTAAACTTATATATGGCTGGAACTCAAACCTTAACTCCCGCTGTATGCAAAGTTCGCACATTTTGTCCGCTAGCTTCGCGTCCTCCGTTTTCCGTAATTTGCTTGGGCCAGCTGAGAACAAAATCAATGCACGCCAAGCAAAATGTAACATTAACATTCAATCATAGCATAAGTAAAATTCAAAACAAAAATACCAATAATAACACTTTGACAGCAGTTATTCCTCAATGCAAGTGAGCGTAGTATAAGATAGGAAAGGTTATTAGGCTATGATTCGATTCCTTGGTCACAACCAAATAAAAAGGTATCTTAAATCAGTTTGTTTTTAACTGTCAATGTGTTAAACAATTGAATATGTATACCTAGCCAAGATTGTCATCAGATAAAATTTACAAATGAACATGTTTACTGCAACACACACATTCATAGTAACCATTCCACTTTATTGTTTATGAGAACATTAACAACAGAAATGAAAAAAATGCATTATATGACTGTGCCAATAGATTTCTCAATGACTAGGAATACATAAGCAATTTCAGTTTTAATGTAGAATGATATTTGCATGTAATTCATAAAAAGCAATAAATACTTTAACATAATAACATTATTTTACGATTATTTAATTAATTAATGAACTTATTATATCATTCATACTATGTCTCATTCATAACTTTTACTGTTGAATGAAATAGAAAACGAAGACTGAAGTTTTTTCAAAATGTATCACTTAGCTTAATAAAGGAACCATTAAAGGAATCTTATCTTGTTTGTATTATTTTTTCACACCTTTTTATGCATTTTTTAAAATATAATTAGGTAGATTCGCTTACTGCAACTGGAGTCACTAAATGCTTTCTGACACAGTAAACATTTGTGCTATATATCGCAAAGCAAAAGAAATCACAAATTATCATGACTGAGTAAAATAACTAGCTAGGTATTAATATTAATACTATGTAAGTGAAAATAAATAAATAGAGATTACAAAAAACTATTATTTTAAAATCAATTTATACTATTATTTTAAATTGTGTTACTTTAACAATAGTTAACTCTATAATTTTTGTCCTTGCTTATTTTTAATAGCATGGAAATGAAAATATAAGTACTCACCATCTAAGGCATCAGTATGAGGCCGTTTAACAACACCATTTTTAATTGGTGGATAAATAGGTGGAGGTCTACTGGCATCAAAACTGTTAACAAAAACAGCATCAAATGTACAACTTATACAACATCATAATAAAGAACCACTGTGCGATAAATAGCACACATTTAAAAATAGATATATCATGGTCAAAAACAATCTATCAATCATACAGTTAATATGTGCATGCATTTATGAAGTAGTTTTAACAGTATCATTTCAAAAATCTAGTCTGCCACTCGTGATTCAGTAAGCCACTAGACTACAGATTTAATCAAGCCACTAGATGCGGCCACCAATAGTAGTGGTAGTAACTTAAAAGAAATCATGTGGCAAAACGTGCGCGCGATGCGTGCTTCTAGCGCGGGCGACTTATGGCTCAAACAGTCTTGTGGCTCGAATGCTCGGTTTGCACCAACGCTACAAAATTAAATAAAAACTTGTCTGCAGCTTGTGGTTTCGTCTAGTGGCCGCCGCTTGTGGCTCAATGTGTGCTTGCTCTAATAAAATGTGTTAAAATAATATTTACTCTTCTTTTTCTGTTTCTTAAAACAAGAGGAACTTTTATTACCATAGACTTATATGTATTTGTATACTAAACCTGCTGTTCAGAACACATTTTGTATCACATTTTCTAAAATGAAAAATGCACTGCAGTTACAATGGCCACACTTGGAAAGATGATCCTTCTGGCCTCCATTTTTTGTACAAAAAAGTTTATTCTGAACAGCCTGTCTGTTAAGTGTAACATAAGAGGTTTTTTCTAGTGTAACAAAAAGGCACAAGATAGATTTGCAAAAATTAAGAATTTTGTATTCTTATAAAAAAATATTAGTACTGATTCATATGCTTACTTTGGGGGCAAAAATGCTGGTGGTGGTTGGGTTATTGTAAATGTTGGTGGTGGTTGAGGTGGTGGTGCTGAAAAAAGATATATTTTATGATATTATTGTTGTATTCCTTGATAAGTAAGACCTACTTACACTGAATTTATCATACTTTTATGGATTGAATAACAGAAAATTCACTTCAAAATCAAATAGGTCAACACTGTATTTATAAACAGTATAGATAATGTACAGACAACAGCATGTCAAGGTAAACACTGCGGTATCTTATGCAGTTGTAATAAGGGCTAGTTTGCAACAAAAGTGGGTAACCTGATGTGCTGGCGACTGTGCTCTTTTTACTTATTGTGATATTATTTTTTTAATGTTCCATAGTACTTCAATACCAAATTCTGCAAATATTGATTCAGAGTACACATATTTCTTTTTTGATATTGTAACTAATTTCTGCCATTACATTGGAGTAAAAACTGGAATAAGTACAGTTTAAATCATAGTTACCAGTATAAATGGTTGGAGCTGTCCTTATGCTGGATGGTTCAGTAGGTGGTGGTGGCGGTGGCGGAAGGGCCACCGCGACGCTCAGGGGCGGCGGAGGAGGCGCTGCGATGCTTGGCGGAGGCGGTGGTGGCGGCGGAGGTTGTGCCAAGAACAGCGAAGTCGGACATTCAAAGCCACTTGGGACTCCACTGGTCGAAGAATTAGCTGCAGCATTCATGGCGGTATGCCTTTCCAACAATATCCGTGGCAGTTTACCTGAGTTCAGGAACAAGTTCTCTTCTTCGCTAGATGTATGTAAATACGTACAATCCGGTCTCAAGCACCCTGTTCTATTCTGGTGATCATGACAAAATCGTATGATTGTTTTCATTTCATCCAGAGAGCATTCATGTCGAAATCTACACTGGCCATGTTTATTACAGATACCCCAAACAAAGTCTCGACAAACGGTATTCTCTTCGGATGGCAAATTACGGGTACGGGGATCCGTTAGCAAGGAAGTGGCAACAGCTTGCACCGGTACATGGCGGCCATTTTGTTCGTTATGCGCATTCATTTTCTAGGAACTGAAAGGTAAAACCAAAATATACATTTTCTTAACTAAAAATAACAAATGACAATAGATAGGTAGATACTATGTTTTGTCAAAAAAAAGTTAAACACTTTACATACCATTCCCAACTCATTCGTCACTTTCCCAAGTCCCTCCAGACTACGCCACCACCACCACTTTTTATTGTGTTCACTTTAAACTATGTGCCAGATACATCAGTTTTTTTTCTTCCACATTATCAACTTAATATTTAAAAACTATAATAAAATTTCAACACATTTTGCCAACACAAGTAACCAACAACAATCAAAAAACACCATGACCACATCACCCCACCTTTCCAGCCGCTTCGCACAGATTAGTTAGCGTCGTTCGTTCGTGTGCGTGCGTGACCGCGCGCGCGCGTCGTGTCGTGTCCATAGATATGAATATGACATACTAAAGTTGCCTTTTGACTGTGAGATATAATTTATTAATATTTATTATGATATATTTTATATCCCGAGATATATCTTTCATCTGTTCACACTATGGGATAGTTTCTTTTCCTTAGTTTTGTATGAGATTCTCCACCACCACGGGGGGCGGAGGGGAGTGTGGAGGGCGGAAAATATATCTTTCTCGAATCGCTCCAAAACATACTATAGCTCGGGATATAAAATATTATATTTCTCAGTGAGAAGGGTTCCATTGTAAATCATTTTTATTGAAACGAATACTATAATTATTTTATGATATTATGTGAATATGATGACTGACTGTATAGCATAAACGATATTTCTAATCAGATTGTTAATTTGATTTAGGTATTCATACACAGCCAACTGTTACTTAAAATAATGGGTATTCAACGTTAATTTAAACACCTGAGCAAAATTAGGTAAACAATCCATTTCTACCATAAAATTTATATTCCTAACGGAAGAGAAGGACAAGCAAAAGCAGTCAAACGAAACCAATTTTTGATGGCTGTAACAAACTTTAGTAAGTAAAACTTATAACTCAAAATGAGATTACCTTTCGTCCAGGTGATTTATACCTATCTTCCTCGGTTAAACATATTAGTTTACTCTATGATAAACAGTCGACACAAAATATCGGACAGGCAGCCCTAGTGTAAAACGAAAATTATTTATTTAGACAAATATTCGCAGATATGCATTACCTGTGTTTGTCTTTACTTCTTACGTAAATTAACGTTTATGGAATAGAATAATCAATCTGCGTACTTTAAATTTGAAGCGCATTGGTAAATATAAATTGTATATTATTTGTTCCGTGCCAATATCCGGAATCCATCTTGAGTCAAGCACCTGTCTTTTATCGGTTTTCGGTCCTAGCAACTTCCTCCCTTCAACTTCCGGCGCCACTGTCGCACGATTGCGGAGGGGATGACGACAGCGGCGGCCGGAGCGCGGCACGGTTTGATCATTATAGCGTCGTCTTTCGTAGCGGTTACACGTCTTAGCAAAACCTCTGCAAGTTAGAGGATATTTTTCTTTTTTTTTCTATAAATTCTAAATAAGTGTATTTAACGTTTTAATTTAATTCCTCCCTTCATTATGGAGAACGAAAATTGTGAAAATGTGCAACCAAGTGATAATTATAACGAGCGAGTGTCACGAAAAAGGAGTCGTTCTCCAAGTTCGAGCAGTTCTTCATCATCGGAGGAATCCAGTCCCGAAAGGAGGCCTAAGCGATCTAGGAAAGAAAACGTAAGTGACATACGATTTGAATTTCTATCACAACAAGTGGCTTTTCTCACTAATTTAATAACTCAAAAACAATTAGAGCCGACACCGCAAGCATGTCCATTGCCTTCGACCTCAGGGGTCAGTGAAACCGTTGGCTGTCTGAGCGGTGACTTGGGCCTACGCCCGCCGCCTGAAACTGTTGCGGATAGCCAGCAATTAAAACTATCCGAGTTGTCGACCTCGCTGAAGGACCCTCCGTTCCCTCAAGCGAATGAGACTCATTTGACTAAATTATCTCAGTTGCAAAGATTTCAATGCAATGATTGGTATGCAATTCGTTTTTCTGAGGCACAGAAAAAATATCTGGCTACCCCAGGTTTCATAGAATTAAATATTAATGATGAGTTGAGACGTTTTAAAGATACGGGTACTAATGAAGATCGTTTGTACTTATTAGAGAGAACTTATGCAGCATTATCTAACGCTATCCTTACTCAGAAAGACGAATTACGCATTACTTTACAGTCTCTGGTAGATTGGTCAAATGATAAAAATACCACGCTCACACCCAAGTCCCTATTTGACAAAATTGAGCAATTGTTTGGGAAGGATTGTAATTATACCAAAGTAACTGATGACATTTTACAAATATGTTGCGGCCGCAGGGCCGATTGTATCCACATGCGCAGGGAGTGTATATTAAGGCAAATTCAAGAGGAATATCACTGTGGAGCTTTGCAGAAAATTCCGCCCAGTGCGGAAAATTTATTTGATGGTAATTTATTGGCAACCTACTTACAAAAAATTGGGGGGGCCGAAAAACTAACACCTTCATTGCAGGCTACACAGCAAGCAGCATCGACATCTATCCGAAACCGTTCTTACGATAGAGCGCCTAAACCATCAACGAGTAAACAAGCTGGTGGCAATTTTTTTCGAGGAAACTCTTCCAATTCCAAGGACAACAATAAAGGTAATTCGACAAAATCTTCAAATAACAGGACATTACAAAACAAGAACAAGCGATTCCACAAAGGTAAGAGTTCAAAATCTACCTCCTCTCCCAGGAATAAACGTGCATGACTACATAAGCTTTCGGGGTGGTTGTCTGCGGCAATATGTACATATTTGGGAAAGTCTGGGAGCTCCCGATCATATATGCAGACTGTTGAGAGGAGTACGTATCCCGTTTGTGATAAAACCACCTTTGATATCGCCAAATCAATTAATTCTCAAAAGTTTCGAAACAAAAAGAACCTATCACATGTCGCATCAAATAAATCAAATGTTGCAAACGCACGTACTAGAGAAGGCGCCGATAAACCCCAGTTACCTATCCAAGTTTTTTCTGGTGCCGAAAACGGACGGTTCATTTCGTCCTATTTTCAATCTGAAACAATTGAACGTGTTCGTCAAACTGAAGAATTTTCAACTGTTCAGTCATTTCCGCATGCCGAGCTTTTTACAGTGCGAGGACTGGATGGTGAAGGTGGACCTCAGCCAAGCGTACTTCCACCTGCCGATAGCAGCACCGACGCTTCCTAAGGCTCAGCTACGGCGGCGAGCTGCTCCAGATGACTTGCCTACCATTTGGCCTTTCATCAGCACCGAGGACTTTCGCCGCCGTGACGAATTGGATCGCAGAATACCTACGAAGCCGTCACAACATCAGGTGCGTGGTGTATTTGGACGATTTTCTACTGGTCAATCAGTCTCGCCATATTTTACACGAACACATCAATTGTATGGTGAATCTGATGCGACGACTTGGTTGGACGATCAACCTGGACAAATCTGTACTGGTTCCGACTCAACGCCTAGAATTTCTGGGTGTTATGTGGGACACCAGACTCAACACGAAGTCCCTGTCGGAACCGAAGTGCCTAACGCTACGCATGGCGCTTCAACTTCAGATGTCCAAGGGCAGCTGGTCTCTCCGACAGGCCCAGTCACTCCTGGGGAGACTCAGCTTTGCCTCGTTCGTCATACGCAGAGGGAGATTACACTGTCGGACTATGCAGTACTACAGCCGACAGTTGCCCAAAGCACACCCTTACAAGCAAGTAACTTTACCAGAACCTGTACTGGCCGAGATGAGGTGGTGGATGGACGCCGCACGGGACTCGTCACCCATACACACAGCCCCGATATCTCACCTTCTAACCACGGACGCCTCCGACTACGGCTGGGCAGCCCAGTTGGGAGGAACAAACATATCAGGTCAGTGGACAAAGAGACAACTCACGTGGCATGCCAATCTGAAAGAGCTGTATGCCGTCTTCGCTGCGATACAGCAGAGCGGGTCGCTGCTACAGAATGCTCATATATTGTTACAAACGGACAACCGCACTGTAGTAGCCTATGTCAACAAGGAAGGCGGGACCAAATCAGAGAAACTTCTGTCCCTCACCCGGCAACTTTTATCTGCAATGGATCAACTCAATATACATCTGACGGCCCAGTACTTTCCGGGCAGATACAACTGCGAAGTGGACGCATTATCCCGGGGCCGTGCCTGCCCGGAGTGGCACCTGACGGAGGAAGCGACGAATGTGATTTTTCGGATGTGGGGAACACCACAGGTGGACCTGTTCGCGTCGGCGACGGCTCACGTGGTGCAGCGGTACGTGTCGACGGACATGCAGGACGACGAAGCACTGTTCCACAACGCATTCCTCCTACGGTGGGATTACGACCTAGCGTGGCTGTTTCCCCCGCCGAACTTGATCCCGCAAGTGCTATCGTATCTCAACACGGCGAGAGGTCAGTACGTTTTGATTGCCCCCAGGTGGACCAGGGTGTTTTGGAGAGCAGATCTTCGAGCTCGCGCCGTACGAGGACCACACCGCATACAGAACCTGGAACGAGTGCTCATCGACACGAGAACGGGGACACATCCACCTCAGATTCAAGAAATATGTTTGGAGGCATGGCTGGTATCGGGTGGTTCGATGAAATAAAAGGTTGGTCGCGAGATGAAGCATCCCTGTTAATGTCAAGCTGGCGAAAATCTACTCTCAATACATATAGACCGGCGTGGAATAAATGGAGAAACTGGTGTAACACTAATGCAATTTCTTACAGTGACCCAAGCCCAGAGCAAGTCGCTCGTTATCTGGCACACTTGCATAATGACGAAGGTTTGGCCTACCGGACAATATTAGTTCACAAATCCGTGATCGCTACATTTACAAATACTAAAATATCGTCAAATTTCTTCGTAAAACATATTTTAAAGGCTGTGTCAGTTGCAAAAGAAAAGAAATCTAAACCACCTATTTGGAATGCGAAGGAGCTGTTAAGGTATTTAGAAACAATGCACCGGATCCGAGTAATTTATATCAAGTATCCCGTCGTACTGGGATTTTACTATTGCTAGCATCGGGACGCAGGGTTCACGATCTTACTCTTTTAAGTGCTAATACGGAATCTTGTGTAGACGACGGGAATTCAATACTTCTGTGGCCTCGCTTCGGCTCAAAGACAGACAGCTGTAGCTACAGGCAATCTGGATGGAAACTCAAAAAACACCCGAGTCAAAACCTCGACTGTGTGCATTGGATTCGACAGTTAATACGGGTATCAGAACATCGTCGAAGTTCAGGTAATATCAATGAATTATTTATTACAGTGAGAGGAGAACCTAAACCAGCGTCCAGAACTGTAATTGGCGGCTGGATTAAATCTGTGTTGAGAGACGCTGGCGTCGAAGCACCCCCGGGCTCGGTCCGCTCGGCCGTAGCGTCGCTAAACTGGCTAGAACATTTCCCTATCGATCAAATTCTTGCAACTGGTAATTGGAGACAAGAACATACGTTTAGGACCTATTATCAAAAAGAAATAATTAATCAATACCCAAATCCCAATTCATCTGAATCTATTTCGCTATCAAATTTTTTCAACCCAGTGCGGTAAATATTAAAATCAGTAAAAGAGCATGATTACATGATTCCTTAATAATTTAGTAATGCTTCATTATTTGCTATCGTTAATCAATAATAAATCTTAATCTTTATCCTGTATTTCATTCCATAACACATTATAGCATCATCATATTATTTGGACTACCAGGAGATATCAAACACATCACTCAAGATGGATTCCGGATATTGGCACGGAACAAATAATAGAGAGTTTTAACTTACAATAAAACTTACCTATTATTTTTCCAACAATATCCGGAATCCAGGTAATTTCTACCTGGTACATCGTGAGTAAGTATAATGATCAAACCGTGCCGCGCTCCGGCCGCCGCTGTCGTCATCCCCTCCGCAATCGTGCGACAGTGGCGCCGGAAGTTGAAGGGAGGAAGTTGCTAGGACCGAAAACCGATAAAAGACAGGTGCTTGACTCAAGATGGATTCCGGATATTGTTGGAAAAATAATAGGTAAGTTTTATTGTAAGTTAAAACTCTCTATTAAGAGGCTTTGATTTGGACTAATCTACCTGGTAGGTAAATGAATATTTGTTGGGAAACCGCTGTAATGAACAACAATCAATCACCGATCAAGTCACCATGTTTCAGGAAAACTATTTCTAAAAAATATACAAAATTTCACTTGAATTTATTAAAAATCACATGAAAGAAATTTTCGCCGAGGCTCCATGGGGCTCCAAACTGACTGACACCCGCCAAAATCGGTTCTGCTGCTACATCGCATCTCGCATCTCTTTTTATCACAGAGTTTGTTGCTAGTGACATCTCGCTCTTGTCGTTCTATTCCAAAGTAATAATTACTTTATGATTTTTTACCTACCTGCATCCGTTGCATGGCACATCGATAAACTCGTTTGTCGCGCGTTTTACCGCGTCTTCCTAGATAATTTATCTCCACGTGCATGGTACAGTCTTTTAATATATACAGGGTGTTTCATGTAACGTGTCAAGCCGATGCGCGGTGATAGGTGAGTGCCATACCTATCCATTTCACCCCCATGTATGTTATACAAATATTTATAGTTTAGGAGTTATAATTTTTTTTCGATATTTTTCATGATGCTCCTAGACGATAGCTTTAAAAAATTATATCTTTTTTTTGGGTCCACTTTTCTCAGATATTTTGATTTCAATAAAATGCCCATTATTTGCAATATTATAAGTAAAATAATCGCCATCCTAACTTTGACACAAGGTACAAAATTATTGATCGATACTAAAAAATATTGGACTAAGCAGAACTGAATAGAATTTTCGACATAAATTTAAAAATACAAAAAAGGTTTTCTATAGTTTCTGACTAATTTTAAAAACTGCTCGACTTCATAAACTTTCATTACAATACAAAAAACGATGTACTAAATGGGTAATTTTTAGCTGAAATCGGCCATTGAATGTGACAAATCGGAAATCTCTTGATTTTCATATTTTTTATTTTTATTGACACCTTGGCATATTTTTATCAAATCTGATATTTAGTGTCCCTCTATGTTTAAATAGATCTCATTTGATAACAAGTACATACATTATGTACCTACTACCATCTTAAACCAAGACCATATGAGTTAATGAGGGATCCAAAATTTAACACACATTGCACTCAAATTTCGTTCTTTATTAACAACAAATAAACAACCTATTCAAAAACGAAATCATTTCCTTGAGGCTTGGGATAGCTATACTAATCATTTAAGCTAGGAACTAGCGAGCACTAATAATTATTGGCAGTAGCAGAATTTTAATTTGGCGCAATCACATAACCACTAACTGCTCCAGCTTTGAAGGCTGAGCCCGACCCAAAATTAAAATTATGCTAGGGCAAAAAGCTAAAGCTTGCTAGTTTCTCGCTTAAAGAATTAGTATAGCTATCCCACGCTCATATTCAAGGAAATGATTTTGTTTTTGAATAGGTGGGTTATAGGTTTTATTTATGTTGTATGTCTTAGTTTTAATTGTTCCTTGTTTATTTGTTGTTAATAAAGTACGAAATTTTAGTGCAATGTGAGTTAAATTTCGGATCCCTCATTAACTCATATGGTCGTGGTTAAATATAGTTGTAGGTACATAATGTATGTACTTGTTATCAAATGAGCTCTATTTAAACATAGCGGGACACTAAATATCAGATTTGATGAAAATATTTAAAGGTATCAATAAAAATAAAAATTATGAAAATCAAGAGATTTCCGATTTGCCACATTCAATGGCCGATTTCAGCTAAAAATTACCCATTTAGTACATCGTTTTTTGTATTGTAATGAAAGTTTATGAAGTCGAGCAGTTTTTAAAATTAGTCAGAAACTATAGAAAACCTTTTTTGTATTTTTAAATTTATGTCGAAAATTCTATTCAGTTCTGCTTAGTCCAATATTTTTTAGTATCGATCAATAATTTTGTACCTTGTGTCCAAGTTGGGAAGGCGATTATTTTACTCATAATATTGCAAATAATGGGCATTTTATTGAAATCAAAATATCTGAGAAAAGTGGACCCAAAAAAAAGATATAATTTTTTAAAGCTATCGTCTAGGTGCATCATGAAAAATATCGAAAAAAAATTATAACTCCTAAACTATAAATATTTGTCTAACATACATGGGGGTGAAATGGATAGGTATGGTACTCACCTATCACCACGCATCGGCTTGACACGTTACATGAAACACCCTGTATATAACGCGAGATCTTATACAATTTGTCTCTAGTGCGTAATGGCTGCATTATGGCTGCCGTTTTTTATACAAGTTTGACAGTTTAGGAAAGTTAGCATAGCGTCAGTTATATCGACATCTTGCGATCGTTTATATACCTATATCTATCTATACCGCGTCGCGCGCGACGCGACAAGCCAACCCATGCAACGGGTGCAGGTTGGAATAAATTGAATAAATATCCACCCAATTTCTACCCACCCGCCTATCTACTAGTGTACCCTAAACGCACCAACAGCTTTCCAGCCTATTGTCTACTAACTCTAATCTGTGGCTCAACTGCCAGTGCTGCCATCTGCCATCCATGCCATAGCATCTTTAGACATCTTAGATTATGTATCCCAAGAAGCTTATATACAAACTGGAGATTGCACTATGAAGAAAAGACTGAAGCTAAACAATTTGACCTTGAATGACGTCATGGTTGTTTGCTGTCTCTTTCAGTGGGGTGACAACACGTTATAAAATAATAAAGGAAGCTACGATCAAAAGTGAGCGACTTTATTATACATAATAAATAATATGTTAAGGATATTACTTAATATATTAAGGATAAAAAAAAACATCTCTTATCTGAAAAAATAATAATAATAGGAATGAAGGAATTTTGCAATACATTGCGTTGCGGTGCGGCCATAGACTTGTATGTATTTTGTAACATAGAGGTCGTTGGGTGCGGCCCGCCCCGATTATGGAAAAATTGCGGGACTTGTTTTTTTGTGCCCAGCAGAACTTTAGTTGAAAATAATAATAGTAAACTGGTGGTAAGAAAATAAACTACATTTATTTTTTTTAATAATTTATTTAAGTAGGTAGCCAATTTTTAAAAAACTAAGTTATAGTAGTTGAGATTAGAGTTTCATCTTAATAGGATACATACCTACTATACACCGTATAATATTTTATACAGTGTGGCCTGCCCTACCGGGTTATTCTCTTTTTCTTTTTTCATTCACTCACTCAAAAGGAAAAGCGAATCCATGATATTGGAATCGCACCCACTAAATTATTATACTGTTGATTAAAAAACTATAAATAAAAAATAACATTATGTAAGTACTCAAATCGTATAATTCGTTACTTATTTATAAAAGTTTACAATCATTTTCAATACACACTTAAAAGTCTAATCAATTGACTGGCATTGATTGGCATTGTGACTTCAACAGTATTAGATGTAGTCTCTGAAGTTCATTATATTAGTTTTATCATCATTAAATCTCCGCCGTTTAGAGGGTGGTTCATTTTCATCAACCTATTTAAAAAAAACATACACTGCCATAAGCAAGCATCATGAAAATGAATATGGGGTTAATTCTTATAAATCTTTGCTTTACATAAACGGGGACGGCCATCTAACAATATTATAACTAGTTTGTTGAAAAGTTTTTTATTATTTATCTTATTAGTATAGACAAACAATTTATAGTATTTTACACTAATAAGAATTCATCTTGTAATATTGATATAATTTTTACTTACAACACTTTTTTCTAAAGTTGGCTGTGTCAATTTTTCTTCACTTACATTTGCATAATATGTAGTGTTAGAACTTGAAGGTATATTATTACATTCCTGAAATAGGAAAAAAAAATTTCAAGTCAATATTTGTCACACACACAGGCATCCTTCCAAAACATTAAGAGATCCCAGGTCTTGGATTAAACTATGATGGACGTGTAAAAATTTCACATATTTGTTAAGTTTGTGTCACAGAACAGTTGCGAGTATTCAAGCTCCCAACAACTAAGAATATCAACATTAATCTTTATGATGATTCACCATGACAATGAAGTCCACACAAACAAAGCAAGTTTTGATAAATTTTGTTTAGTTTGAAGATCAGTCATTCATGGTTTTATGAATAAGTGAATAAGTTAGCACTTTAGTAAATATAAATATTATCTAGCTACAAAAATTAAAACCTCATTAACAACAATTTTGGATGTGATTATTACTTACTAATAGGTTGCAACATTTGCACGGCTGGTAGGCATAAAATGGTACTGCGGTTTTGAGTAGATGTCCTGGTCTCTCAGGCTCATCAGCTCTGAAGTGTGCACTATAAATCCTGGCAGATGCATAGAATTTGCCTTTTATAATGGTATTTTGCATAACCAAGCATTTTTAATTTTTTGGTCTCTCGGGAAACTAAAATAAAACAGCAATATATAATACACCAAATTAATCATGTTGCGCCAACCATCCCCTACAAACAAAAGTAGTTATTGAGGAAAAATAAGGGATTATGATCCTTGTGTAAGAGGTATCAGACAATTTTATCATAAGAGACATCACTTTAGTGCTACCTAACCCTAAGGAAAATCTTTTCTAAATTGATGCGAACCAGTAATCAAACCCAGCCCATGGATTAAAGGTTAATTACTGCACTACTTTCTACCTACTAAGCCAATTAAGTCAATAAATATGAAGAATAATAAAAGATTTTCGAGGAATTACTTTCCAGTCAAAGATAGGATCTGAACTTAGGGTTGGAGTGTAGCAAAGAGTGTGCAAGGCGTTTGGGACTTTTCAGATTTTAGCGTAATTTTTCAAAGTCCAAAACGCTTTGATAAAATTCGCACATATTTTCCCACTAAACTATGCATCGGATAGAAAAAAATATAAGAACAAAAAGTGCTTATATTAAGCCCTTGTTAACGTTAATAAACAAAGATTCCAGATTTATTAGGTTTGAAACATTTTCGTGAAAATTTTTATAAGTCCAAAACGCCTGGATAATTCGGTCGCATTTTTTCGCTTAACTATGAGTGGGATAAAAAAAGTATTAGAATAAAAAGTGTTTATTTGAAGCTCTTTTATACGATAAAATACATTGTACACAATTTTTCGTGAAAATTTTCTAAACGCACGCGACGTAAAATATGGTTACCCTTGTCTTATTACTACGACAAAAAAGTATTTCTTTTAAGTTCAGTTTTTATGTATTATGGCTTATTATTTTATAAAAGTGAGTAGTCAGATATATCACGAAGTGCATATTCTAGTAATTGTTTACGTTTAATACATTAAAAACATAAACGTAGTCCTCAATATCTCTAAAATAGAAGTACTATCACGAAGCACAGAAAATATGAAAAAAATGTGTATACCTGTGGAATTTCACGCTACTTTTTGGATGCTAGACGTTTCCACAACCACGAACCACACAACTCATGATGATTTGCACCAAAACACGGCATATATTTCAAAAATTCCTGAAATGAATATTCGAAGTGAAAGAGATTCTTTTGACAGCCGGGCGTTATGGTTTTGACAATATGCTTTAGTGTTGCCAAAATACGTCAATAAGATTACCACACATCGGGGGAAAAGCTGCATAAAAAAATATTTTTTTGCAGCTTGTTACAAGCAAGCTCTAAAAATATTTCATTAACCATAACCATTAATTTCTTATGTGAAAAAGTATTACGCACTGCCCTTCTTCGTAGGTTTATTTAAAGCAAGAAAAACAAAGAATGGCTTGGGGAATATTCTCCATGAACCTGGCTACACTATTCATTGAGTGAGTGAGACAGAAAACAACCGTAAAGGTCAAATGAGTTCAATTTTTTTGGCTTCAAAATATTGTTCGTATTGCAATCTCCAGTTTGTATCTAAGCTTCTTGATGTATCCTGTAGATTTGACACATATTTAAAATTGACAAGTTAGAAAGTGATGGCTGTATACAAAAGTACTTAAGAGTGAGAGAGACGCAGATATTGTTTTTTGTCCTTATCACCGTTCATAGGTAATTTCTGCCTGCCACAATTTAAAAATAATGGCAGACATTTGACGTCTATGCGAAAAATACAATAAAATTGCAAATTTAAAATAAATTTTGTGCAAGTGAAGTGTTTTGTGGATTACGGAGTGATTGTTTTACTTACTCAACATGGTAAATTGTTGTGTGCTTGGATGTAAAAGCCGTACTGAGCGTAAATATGAAAACATAACATTTCACACGTAAGTAAGCCTCATTTATATTGTTCCTATATGTTTTACCTGCATCGAAGTGCATTAATCTTAAATCCTATAAAAGAACATACATAATAGTGGAAAAAAATTGTGAATTATCAATCGAATTGTAAAATATTTTTGTATTATTACTTGACCAAATATAAAAGGTCGTCTATGGCTCAATTCTGTAGGTTATGGCTTTTACGGTAGCCATTTTGTTAGTATTTTAAATTTTGCTGGGTTATCGTTACCTTTAGGGATACCACAATACAAAGGGTAAAAGTTCTCGATTTAAGGGTAATTTACAATCGACTAATTTTTAAAATCGTATGTGTATTTTAATTGCTGGAGGAACATTTCATGCGTTTTAGTGATCATTATTATTTGAACTAATTATGATTTGTGTTCATTTATATAGATTTCCAAAAGACGAGACGGTACTAAAGGTTTGGATTGCAGCGACTGGACGGCAAAACTGGCAGTCTACCAAGCACACTCGCATGTGTTCTATCCATTTTAAAACCGAATGCTTTCAGAAAAAGCAACAGATAACTTATTTGGCAAATATTTGAATGTACGCAACAAATTTATGTTGCGTATTTATGTTATTATTTAATAAACTTACATCATTTAACGGCCCATAAAAGTTATTTGTTGACTATTTTATTTAAACTTTATTGCTCTGTAAGTTGTATAATTGGCGGACTTATTCTGTTCTATGACGTTAAAAATCCTATTTCCTTCTTAAACATTTTTTTTGTACACAATTTTTGTTTTATCCCTATGTTAATATTTTTTTGTACAAATAAATAAAGATTTTGACTGTAAAATTAAGTATTTATTGTAATTAAGGTTACTAGTGTATTTATATGGGTGGGGAGTAAATTTTTATGAACATGGCCACCCCAAAATACGTAAGTACTTTATATCTGTCTCATACGGGTGAACGCGGCTGTCAAGTCTATAATATACTTCGTCTAAGTTAGACATACTCTTACTAATCTGTGCATAGCATGCCATCCACGCATCCACAGATTAGTAAGAGTATATGCCATCTCCCATCCGTCTAATTTGTTGGATTTTTTCATTCATGATTTGATCAGTGATCATTTTCATTTCATTGCATCTTGGATCATTGCAATGGTTGGCGATGGTCCATTCATTGTTGTAATTTGAGGTATCATTTTAGTGCCTGTGCCCCTGTGCCTAGTGGTGTGTTGCTGGTGCTGTACTGGCTCGGTGATCTTCGAAAGTATGCCAAATACTTTTAAGGTACAGCATTAGAAGTTCTAAAAAATGCCTTGGTTTTTGCCAGATTTATACCTACATAAATAATGCAACGGAGCTCGCTATGTTTCGTGATACCTCTACATATTTAGACGTATTTTTCGCGTATTTATTGTAGTTTCATCCTGCGATAATCAATCCACTCATTCATAGGAGGATTTAAAAATGCTAATTGTTTTTTGAGACGATGCAAGTTAACAATTTGCTGCTTACTGCTGGGAAAAGAGTCTGGGTCTCATTTCGTTTTGTCTGCTTGAATAACGTATTATAGTAAATAATATAGATTTACAAATGGGTATGGAATGTTTGACTTTCCAGTCCACCATTTTAATTCTGTTTATACTATAGTAAAACCATAAACAAATATTTCTTGAATTTTTTACAAATAAAAAGTTGGGGTGTAGCAAAAGGTTTTATAGGCATAGTGAAGAAAAATTTGAATTTTTTGTGTTGAATAAAATATATAAGAAGAATAGAGTATTTAGACCTCTTTATAAGTTTTTTCTGAGTCCTAGATACTAATATCCAGGACTCAGAAATCTACATTTCGTTTTTTTCTCTAAAGAAAAAACTGAAGTATTTAAATGGTTGATTTTTAGACCTCTTAGATGTTAAACTGATAGATAAACTGTAAAATTTTATTTCACACTAAATTAGGGGCCTGTAACACAAGTATTTCTTACTTACCATAGGTCACCAGTCTCTACTAACAAGTGATATTCAACAAAAACACTAAACTATTTGTTAACTTTTAATACCTACTTGTTTGTGGTGAGAAATGAATTCATTATTTATTATTAAAAAAATAGGATAAAATACATTGATTCAATTTTTATTACATTTCATACTTTTCTGTGAAAAAATTTCTGTCTTGGTTTCACTGTTTATATTGTACCTATAATTCAATACATACTATAAAGGTTCTGCATGGAAACTAATATTCCAAAACATTTGAAATCTTTTTTAGTTGTGGCCTTGATCTTGCTGTCATCATTGTTTACTGGACGAGTCCTTGCAGCTTAAAAATACTACAACCACCTTACTTGCTCAGCTCAGCACATTGAGGTACTGAAAAACTAATCTTCTCATATCTAGTTAATTTTTGTTTTTTTAAATCTGTTACTATAATATCTCCTGCATGCCTGGCCTATCTCTGTTGAGAGGGGGAGCCATTACCGAAAAACGGTATATTGATATTTGATTTGTTTTGACACAACAAATTAGCACTATTCATTACATATCTTTTTCTGTTTCAGTTCACAAAATGTGGGGTCTTTTATTATCGCTGTTAAGCTGGCTACACCTGAGTCCCGTGCCATTTATGGCACATCTAATTGGCACTACTGAACCAGCTCTCAAGCTTCTTATATCCATATTAATGGGATATCCCCTTGCCGTTGTCTACCATAAATATGTCAGAAAACAATATAATGAACATAAAAACAAATATTTCATTCTCACCGGACTGGATATGGCATTTTACAACTTTGGGCTGTCCATGTATCATAACATGATTCCTGCAGTGGTGATGTATACTACAACAAAGGTACTCGGCCCAGGCAAGAACAATGTGATCGTAACTTTTGTATTCAATATGGCCTATCTGCTGGTTGGATATGTAGTGACCGAGTCTGAGGACTACGACATAACATGGACGATGCCACACTGCGTACTGACTCTGAAGCTGATCGCGCTATCATTTGATCTATGGGATGGACAGAAAATGGCTGAAGGGCAGAAGTTGTCGGTAAACGCCAAGAAGACGGCTTTAAAAGTGGCGCCATCGTTTGCGGAGCTGATCGGCTTTATATACTTCCCCGCTTGTTTCCTTGTGGGCCCCATTTTCTCCTTCCGCCGGTACTCCGACTATTTGGAAGACAAATTTCCATTGGACAAAGAGGAGGGTTACAATAAGCGAGCAATGGCGAGACTGGTACTAGGGATGGCTTATTTAATAGCTTTCCAAGTTGGTGGTACGTATAAATTTTCTAATGACACAATTCATTTTCTCTTTGCCTCACAATAATAGCTTTACTGAGCTTTACCCATAGCACAGAATCCTACTACTATTATAAAGGCGAAAGTTTGTAAGTATGGATGTATGGATGTATGGATGTTTGTTACTCTTTCACGTAAAAACTACTGAATGGATTTGAATGAAACTTTACCACAATATAGCTTATACATTAGAATAACATATAGGCTACAATTTTTGAGGTTTCTAATGTGAGGTCGTAAAAAAACACATTTTTTGCGCTACTAGACGGGACGAACCTGAAGTCCACGCGAACGAAGTCGCGGGCAAAAGCTAGTATATAATAGTTAGTGAGGCTTAGTGCGGAAAGCACCCCAGCCAAACTAATAGCTTTACTGGTTTACTGGTGTAAAAGTAATTGGTTTACGTATTTTTTTTTCAAATTATAACATCTTCCTTACTAACACCGAATTTATAACAGTTAATTAAATATGATTATCTATTAAACTAAACATAACTTCAGCTTACTCAGAAAGATAGTGAAGTAAATGTGATGTTGTAATAAGTTAAAATAAATGTAAACAGTTGTACGTTGTACCATTCTTAAAACAGTTTTGTGTTTTACCTAACTAAGCAAATAGCCTTCACCTTAACAATCTTGCTATTCAAATCCAAGTCAAGATTCGAATTCAAGGACTCTTAGTTTCACCATACATTTTCATCATAAAGTTAACTAAATTTTTGTGAAATGTGAGGAATTGAGGATGCTTATAATACTATAAAATTAGTAGTATGATTGTAATGAATATTTCTGTCAGGTGTGTTAGACTAAAATAACCGTTTTATTTTTCAGTGAGCATATTTAGCATAAAGGAGATGACTGACCCGTCTTGGGACGTGTCCATTTTCTACCGCCATCTGTATTGCGGACTATGGGCTCATTTCGCGCTTTACAAATACATATCCTGCTGGCTGCTAACAGAAGGTAAATAAAAATGTACTCTTTATATCTGCCACCATTACTAGTATTATTACACATTCATTTTTAGGAGAGATATTAAGATAACATGTAGCGGAAAATGACGGCTATTATGATGGTTGATGATTATTGGGCAAAAATAGAATTAAGTACAAAATAAACCAAAAATAGTAACATACATTGAAACGTAAATTACCTACCACTAAAGGAGGCGACCAGATAGGCTATTTGCAATATTTATTATTTACTAGCGGACCCAGCGAACATTGCATCGCTCAAGGTCCCGTTCCGCCCGAACTCCGCGCAATTTTCATATATTTTTTTAAAATCATACTATGCTTCTCCTGACAATAACAAACACAACAAAAAAAGAATTAGCGAAATCGGTCCAGCTGTTCACGCGTGATGTCGTAAGTCGTAACCAAGGCAAATATGGATCCATTTTTGTATACAGGGTGACAGGTAATTCGATACATTCCCTAAAAGTAAAGCTCATTTGCAATAGATTTTGTCACATAAAAAATACAATAATAATGAAAAAATAATTCTGGCGAGTTCACGTGCATAACATAAAGTTTTAGAGTACACTACATCCTATTGTTATTTAGACAAACAAGAAATAGCATCAAAATGAAACATTCACTTAGGAGCAATTTAAAAATAAGTAAGAAAACCTATCTCTCTATATCTTTAAATTACAGCGACGAATCCATCGACGTAATTACCTAAAAGTGATAATAGTCTACATAAAACGAATGTCTACATTAGATAAGTGCATTGGAATAGAAACAATTTATTGATAACACCCACAGTTATCGTGGTCTCGGTCTTGTAGTTCTTAAAAACCTTTAAACAACTTATTTTTGTATCTTATTTCGATATCTACTGGTCGACTGAAGTTCTTACTAATTTTTTTTATTTCGTGAGGCACAAAATCCGTTATAATATGCAATCGCCAGCTATTGCGTCGAAGTGACCTTCTAATTGTAGGGCAGACGTGTGTCCGATTACAATACGTAGATTAATTTAATATCAATCGGTGAATTTTTCTGTGTATGTAGGCGCTAGATAACGGTGAATGAGATTGTTCACTCGTCACACCAACTTACACTCGTGATTTCGTACTTTCTAATTTAAATCTCTTAGTAAGATACGTGTGCGGTCAGAGTTATTTTACTAACGCATAAAGTTAGGGTCGGGACGCTCTCGAAATCTTTTTTTTTTATCTGGCACAAAGTATAGAATGATTATAATCATCTGACCATTATGTGGCAGTGGATTCGTCTGTCAATGTTTTAGGGCCAGTTGCATCGCTGCCATTTTGTTGTCTTGTCGCCAGATATTGTACTTAGGTACTGTTTTAAATTATAATATACAATCATTAGTATTTAATTTACTCATCGCGTCTGACATTTCAAATCTTTATTTTACGTTTCAAAACTGAACCAAAAACCTCTATATTTGAATACAATGAGAGGTCTTAAGTCGAATTTATAAATAAATGTATTCAACAGTAGTAGTTGTTATGCTAACAAATATTACCTAGTGTTATTTTTCTAACATGTAGTAGGTGCTGTCTGTTAGTCACGTGTACGGAAGCCAATCATCATTTAACATGTTCAAACACTCAAATGAAAACAATCGTCGCGAATTTCATGAGTTAAGAATAAGCGTGCAAAAAGTTTTATCTCTCTTACGCTCAGCATTAGCATTTTCTATATTGTTAAATAATCAATGCATTCATGCATTGTTAAACTATACGTACATTATTAACTAAAGTCCGTTTTTCTTCGCTGGGCAAATATTGTAAACAAACTTTACATTGATATGAGTGTGAAAGGAGTGGATGATTCAGTGATGAGTGATAGAATAGTGTGGAAGCGTAAAACATACTGCGCCGACCCCAGATAAACTGGGAACAGGGCAAGAGAATGATGATGATGATGAAACTTTACATTCCTCTTTAACGAAATGATTCATTTGAAAATAAGAAAAACACAAAACTCCAAACCAAACACAAATAGGTAAATAATCGTCGAACACAGATGTTTTTAATAGAATAGTATTAATTAACTTATTTATTATATTCACTGATATTATCTATACATATAATAAGACTGTAAAAGATCGATTTCTGTACATTGAAGATTTTTATGAAAAATTGTTACAGGGGGTCTTAATTACCGTAATAGAAGCCAAAACAACAATTTTTAAAATTTTTGTCTGTCTGTCTGTCTGTCTGTCTGTCTGTCTGTTTGTCCGGGCTAATCTCAGAATCTACTGGACCGATTTTGACGGGACTTTTTTTATTTGACTCAGTATCACCTGGAGAGTAAACTGGGATATAAATAATCACGCCGATGAACTTAGGGGGCAGGCAGGAAATTGAATCTCAGAATCTACTAAACCGATTTTAATGGGACTTTTTTTTATTTGACTCAACATTACTTGGAAGGTAAAGAAGGATAGAAATAATCACGCC
Source organism: Pyrausta aurata (assembly GCA_963584085.1). Classification (NCBI taxonomy): domain Eukaryota; kingdom Metazoa; phylum Arthropoda; class Insecta; order Lepidoptera; family Crambidae; genus Pyrausta; species Pyrausta aurata. The sequence goes on from OY757251.1 coordinate 4,592,409, forward strand.
AATAGACTAAGGGGGTAGGCAGAAAATTGAATCTCGGAAACTACAAATACAAATTGTGAACGTCCAAATAATCGGTATGGTCAAAATAATTGGTCGCTTTTGATGTACTACTTGCTTCTTATTGTTGTAATAATAAATATACTGATTTTGTTTCAAAATAAGTTTAATAAAGCTTACTAAGCATTCTATATCGCCCTTTAGTTTTAGTTAAGTAATACAGGGTGACTTGAAGATGGGTGCAAAGCTTAGAGGCGGAAGTAGTATAGTTGAGCCATGGTTGTCTTAGACGAAGTCTCACTATTTTTCTTAAATACTTATTATGTTTTTTTTATATAAAACCTAAACTTTTACAATTCATTGCTAACAATGGCCAATTTTAATGATAAGTGAGTACTAAAATTTACTTTAATTAACATAAATAAATACTATACTTAAGTATCTTATTTGTAAAATCATAAGCCTAAATAATAAAAAAATCTACCCAAAGTCACTATTCCACGCGGACGAAGTCGCGGGCACAGCTAGTTTTAAAAATAAAAATAAAGTTTTTAATGTTCGCCAATTAAATACAAACGAAGTTGAATACAAATTACAAAGCATTAACCTTCTTGGTTAATCGATTGTTGTGTTGTAACGCGCTACATTAGAGGCAATGAGTACAGTGGAAGTGAGTCAAAAGTACAAATAATTCAATCCAGTTTGAACTGAAATTCACTTGCACATTAGCTTGTTATTACTACATTATTATTCTTCTTCGTTAATTGTTTTATATTCCAATTTATAAACATAATTGTGTTTTATTTGACTAATGATTAAATGTTAAAAATGACCTTTAATATTGGAACACAATAGTTTATATCCTGACGTTAAATATTAGAACAAATAAAAAATAAAAAAATATTATTATGTTTAATCTATAATAATAATAACTGTTGCAGTTATTAATTTAACCTAGTTTCGCCGGCAAAAGTAAAAAAATAAATTTAGTAAGCGATCTCGGCTGATCTATTTTAGGATATATAAAAAAATAAATCGCCTTCAAAAAAGTGAAGAAAGAACAGAAAAGAATTTGTCTCTCCTGAATAGAAGACGAGTGCTATAATTTAAGCTTTATCGAAAGTTTTTTGAAGGCTGATGATTTGTTTAAATATTTTTATTTTATTTTATGATTTTTAGTTATTAGTATTACTCATATCTCAAAAACTACTGGAGCGATTTTGATGAAACTAACTGTACCCTAAGTAGAAATACACCTGTGATTGAACTTATTAAGAATCATCTCGCTATGACTTCTCGTTTTCAAGAAATCCGTAGACAAACATACATATAGTTGCAAAATATTCCACGTGTATTTGCTTGGAAGCCTTAATAGATAGATTAACAAACTTTAATTTTATCTAATTCAAACTATCTAAATCGAATTGATTACCTCCTCTTATTTAAATCGCTAGAAATACTATCAAAACGACAATAAAACAGCATGTATAGATAGTGCCATCCTCGAAGGCGCGCCCCACCACTCGTCCAAATCGTTTATGGTACATGTGTGCAAGCTTTTGAATTGAATTTGGAACATCATAATGACTAATGAATGACAAGCACACTTCAAAAAATACACTCAAAGGGAAAGATGCTCTACTTGGATATGGTTTTAAGTAGATATGGTTAGTTATTAGAATAGTAATATATTATTTTTAAACTGCACAAGCATCATTTTTACTTTTGACGTAAACGAAATACGTAAGAACGTTTTATAACATTTAAAAAAAAATGATTAAAAACTTTCTTTATAAGAAAACCATCGGTCCACCGGGACTTCATACGCGTAAATTGTTTTTTCTTCGTACACGTAGGTCCTAGCGTAATGTTTTATAGCCTTCCCCGATAAAGTACATCCCGGTAATATTATAAGTTACCACATGTTTTTTTTATTTAAAATTGTTTATGGTGTTTAAGTTACCATTATAATTCTTTCAGTAAATTTAATATTGTCAGTAGATTATACCAGGTTTATTTTTAGTACAACACACTGGGTTTCCTTGACATTTTAAAAATAAATTAAGCAGAGCCACTTTCGTGACGAGTCTGAATATTTGAATGACGGCCGGCTCGCAACTGACGCGCGTGTCTCCCCCCGCACCCCGCACCTTTATCAATCAAAATCATTTTCGTGGATGGCACTATCTATAATATTGTGAAGACTCTCACTGTATTACTATAACATAGATTAAGCCCTTTATGACTAGCAAACTATGACTCAAGTTACTTGATTAAATATTATTGTTATTTCAGCGTCATGCATCCGCTTCGGACTCTCGTACAACGGCCCGGCGGTGAACGAGCAAGGCGAGGTGGTCTCCAAATGGGACGGGTGCAGTAACATCAAACTGGTACAGTTCGAGTTCGCCACCAAGTTCCAGCACTACATCGAGAGCTTCAACTGCAACACCAACCACTTCGCCGCCGAGTACATCTACAAACGTCTCAAGTTCCTCGGAGACAGGAACCTCAGTCAAGGTTGCACTCTTCTCTTCCTCGCCCTCTGGCACGGCACCCGCTCCGGCTACTACATGACGTTCTTCAACGAATTCATGATCATGTACATGGAAAAGGAATTCGAGAGCATAATCAGCAAAACAAACATCTACAAAACGCTGTGGGGCAACACCGTCACGTCTTGCATTATGTACTGCCTACTCAAATTGTACACGATCGTCTTCATGGGATGGAGCTTGGTGCCGTTCGATGTCAAAGTTTTCTCCAAATGGTGGAGTATTTACTATAGTCTGTATTTCTCTGGGTTCCTTTTCTTCTTGCCGTGGGCGTTCGCTTACAAGCCGCTGCTGTTGGCTGTGAAGGATAAATTGTAATCCGCATTCGGTGCTAGTGTTGAGCTCAAGCGGAAGGTGAAGTCGATCGCATGCTCGCGTGCGCATTTAGTTTAATAATGATTGAAATAAATATACAAGGTGTCAAGAAATGAGCAACAATATCTCAGGGCATAATCACACGCCATCTTTATCTCGTAAGGCGAGGTTTTCCGGCGACAGGTTTTGCGTAACGCGACAGACGTGTAATTTTTACAGATTTTTGTTGCGTAAATAATATATTAGTTAATATATTAGTTATTCATTCATTTCATTTATTTCAACATAATTAAGTCATACATACATTTTAAATTATTGAATTAGATTAAAGTACACATACATTCAATTAAATAAAAAATAAATTAAATTTGACGACCACCAGATGAAATTAGATTAAATAAATTAGATTGGAATATTAATCTGTTTTTCCCATTCCTTGGATGATAAAATTTATATAACATATAATCATAGGCATAACTAATCCGTAGGGCATACAAACACTTGCTTATTCTCGAATCGTACGATAATGGCTCTGATATCACTGGGCCATACCTAGAAATATTGTTGCTCATTTATTTTACATTCTGTGTTCTTAACTAAGCACACATTGTTTTTATAATAGCACTGCAATATGGCTGTGCACATACCATTGCTTATGGGTCTTAATAAATAGATTTAAAAGATTTCGGCAACCAGCTTTTTCTGTATAAAAGTCTTAGCTTATGATCCGCACTACATAGAGGTACCGGCTCAAAGCAGACTGTACTTGGATTTTTGATAAGATAGACTAGAATGACAGCTACCATCGCACTTTTATCTTTTTAATGTTGCAAGCAAAGTGGAATAGTGCTATCTATTCAATTGTGCGCGATTAATTGAACTTGCGATATGACTTTTCAATAATGATTTTACATATTAGCAGACATGATGCAACTTAAATGTTTCATAGAACTATAAACAAAATGTAATAAATAAAACAGTTTTTCTAATAAGTAAAAAAATAAGTCCGCTCTCTTGCAATAGGAATACTCTTGTATGATTTTACCTAATCTAATAATAAAGTATTAGAAAATATGATGATATTTGAAGTAAACGTGATTTTAAATCATTTTTTATTTTTATTTTTTTTTATATATTTGGTACCACTTCTATAAATTCACGCTATTACAAATATACAATACTTCTGCACAACACAAATTCAAACTGCAACTAATTAAATAATATATACACAATTAAAAGCAGCGATTGAATAAAAAAATCAATTTTTCGACTTTGTAGGAACAACACTATATTTAAATTATGAAAACCTGAGGGGTAATTGTCTAAAGCAATCGTATTCATTTGACAGTTCAAAACGTACGATATGATCTGTCAAACCTTTTGTTCTTTGCCGTTTGACAGATCATATCGTGCGCTTTGAACTGTCAAATGAATACGATTGCATATCACAATTCCATACTTGGCAACCCACCAACTGTCATTTTGGTATATCTAATTAAAAATCTGATTGTAAGACGGTTCATCTGATTTTAAACACATTCTGGAATATATATTAAACAGTTACTCTATCTATCTGCTCACGAACCTTAAACAGCATTAGGAAAGAACATGAATGTCTTCCTATGGATTTGAATTCTCAATAGCCTCCGACCAGTGCCTTTACTAATTGTCAGATAAATAATATTGAATGTCTCTGAGAGACGTGCTTGTAGCGATATCATGTCTGGAAATATCAATTGGGGTGATTTATTTTTTATTTTATTTCAACACAGGGTATTGAATCCATCATTTATGATTGATCATCTGCCGAATCGATACTTTAAACGCAATGGTATTCTTGTCAAATTGTAATAGTATCCATTAGATTTAGATAGTTGCTATGTTATCGATTAGTCCAGCTAGCTAGACGTTTAGTTGGACCAAACACCCTGTATATTAAAAAATACTCCCTTCGATAAGAGGTTCAAACATTTGTGTTCTTTGCATACCGATTATTAGTCAGTTTATGCGGCAGTTTGTTTTACAGGCTGCCCGAAAAATAATGCTTAGCCAAAGCCCAACATCACTACTATAGTGGCTACACGTATCACCCCTGTGTATGTTCCGCAATTTTTTAATAGTTTTCGAGCTATGTTTTTTTTTCAATATGTAAAAGGTTAAATTAGATCTATGGATGGAAATACTTCTGAATCAGCTAGTCCTAGTTTCCATCTAACAAAGTCATTCTATTCGCGCCACAGTGGCCAAAAAAATGCCCTTACACAGAAAAAAAAACATAACTCGAAAACCATTAAAAATCGCGGAATATAAATGGGGGTGATTTGGATTGGTCCTAGTGATGCTCTTCGGATCGACACAATTTTTTGGGACATTCTGTAAAATTACATAACGAGTACAATAAAACTGAAAAGCGAATTAGCATAATTAAGTGACACCTGAACGTGTTGTTAACGATATGTGATAGGAGTAAATATGATTAGTTACTGTATGGTTCTAACAAACAGGCTTTCATTAGTACGTAGACAAACTAGTTATATAATAGTTGATAAAGGCCTGGTGCGCCGAAACATTTTGAAATGTATCGACAAAAATTATGAATCAAGTATATTATATTTCTTTTTTAACATTTTGAATAATTATAAATTATTCATAGAGGAAATTGAAAAATGGTTGAATTAGGTTGTTTTTTCTTATTAAATGTATTCTAGGTAGGTGATTGCGTAGGGATTATTTGCTTCATATTTTACTTCCTGTGTGTTCACAATTTATGTAATTGAAAATTTCGCCTCTATCAATAATGCGTGCTCTTCAAAAATATTTATATACCCATCTTTCTTTTTTAAGATTATGATGACCCGCTATAATATTTGAGACTGTAAATAGCCTGTAATTCCTTAAATTAATTTATGTATACAATTGCTTCTTCATCTTATAGCCTGTACTTATATTATTATCGATATACACATAATATTCTAATCTAATCTAATAATCTATGATCAATGCACAATGAAACTATCTATTTAATGAATATTATTATATAATATTTAATTAAACCTTTAATTCTTCTTTTCTCTATTTTATGTTATAAAAAAGATATGAGTTTAACTCGAGATTTAGTTAGGTTTATACCGAAGCTTATTTAATAATTCCATAGCGAGTACAATATTTTTTTTTATTAGTGACTGAATGAATTAACATATTACGGTAACATTATTTGTTGTTACGAATATGCGATAGTAATATTAGATCTTGTGAAATATGAGCAGGCTTTCATGTAAACGATCTATTTATTTGTATTGTTAATAGGCCCGGTACCCGGAATATTTCAAAACAAGGTAATAAAAAGAATCCGAAGAATATAATTTCATTTGTGATTTGTTTGCATATTGAGGTCAATTCTTAATATAATTGTTATCATAGTCGCCTATCGGCTCTTAATCTATGCGCATTGCACAATATATCCTATTGGTTGATATCTAAAGACGCAAACTTTTCTGAAAACATACTTATTTGTAAGTAAATTATGTTTTGTAAATATTGGCTGCCAGAACAAATTTTTATTGCATGCAGTATTTTTTTAAGCTGTCAAGAGTACCTAACATTAGAATGATTGTTAAATATTATAAAATAAACGTAAGTAAATAAGATCAATAATACAGTTGTTTTTTTTTCTTGCTTACACTTTGCCCGCGTGTATGTCCCCCTTTCCTGTAACAAACTGTCCATGTCTTTTAACCAAAAGCTTATGTTTTGAGTTATTTCTAAAGCCTCATGCAAGAGCTTTTTGAATAAGCTTACTCTCGATAATTTGCTAAATATCTAGTTTTAACTGAATAAGGAATAAGTCATGCGAGAAAAAGGTTTTTTTATAAATTTATAAAACCAAACAGTTACTTACATTGATGAAGTTATATTGCGGAACGCACGCATCACTACTTCGAGCCTCCGACACGACAGACCCCCGTGTCGGTCGTCCGAGGCTCACCGAGGAGGTTCGCGTGGAGGTTATAGGCCCTCCTGCGCTGGCCGGTGCGTCGGCGGCGGATCAATGGGGCGTCAGCCGAAGCCTCTCGCTCCCTCTCCGCGGCTTACTTCTGTAGGATCACTTCCTCGCAGAAGGTTCGCACCGCTTGCCAAGCCACCTCCTTATCCACCATTCGGGCGATAACCGCCCTTAGGGACAGGTCTCGCCCAACTGCCGCGACGATAATTGCACGCTCCCTCGCCCAGGCCGAGCATGTATCGAGGGTATGTTGCGCTGTATCCTCGTCAGCGGTGGTACACTGGCCTAGTGTATCTGAAATTGAGGTACATGACTTGGCGGGGACAGGACAAGGGACACCTATACAGCGTGTGGCCTGTAATGGGAGGAAAATATATTCATTAATGATTCTACACAGTGTACGTAGTCACCTTGACCTGATCGTAGTGCTATAAAATGCTTTAATTCATAAGGTAATCCAAAGTTATAATCCCTAATCAATGTATATCCGATTCGCTAAAACGTTAGTAATTAGTTAGTAAATGACTTTGTAAATGACAGTTCTATGACTATTGCAATACATCGCCGAGTTCAATTTATTTTGTTAGAAAATAACAAGTTTATTTTTCATTTTAATAAATTAAAACTATAAGTACGATTGTTTACTGGTTACTTAAAGGGCCTATACGGCCATGCCATATGCAGAAATAAATATTTTTATAAGCAGTAATAGCTAACTATTTAGGAGCTCCACTAAAGTAAAGTTAGCCTATTGTAAACATCCCACAGCTGGGCGAAGGCCTACCTCAAGTATAAAGTAGTATGAGGCTCATACTATGAGCCATACTCCATCACGCGGGCTTAGTGCGGAACTGCGGATTGGTGAAGGAGCGTTTGCAAGGAAAGCGTGGAACCTTTGACTAGGCTTAACGACTAATATCAGCCGGGTCCAACGGCTTATCATGCCTTCCCGTGCTATACGTCACATAGTCGGTCACCCATCCAAACACGACCGCGGCGTAAGTTGCTTATGGTTTAAGACATTTATTCCTCAAAAACAGAATACAATTCACTTACATTGAGAAACACTAGTTACTTATTAAAATATAAAATATACGCGGAGCGGAAAATCGGGAGCAGTTCATTACCAATGTCAAAGTTACAAAACATTTAAAATAATCGTTTAACAAAAAGTGGGTATTCCCAACAAGTTAGCAAGTTGCTGCGTAACTCAACGCTACGCGCGACTATTATAGGACAGTGAGCACACCTATTACGTGTCGACATCGTTCAATTACAATTGGACAGATAAGTAGGTACTAATTATAAATACGAGTTTTATAAATAAGTGATCGTAAAATGAATCCTAATTCAATTAGAGATACAATGATTGCCATTAATACAAATTAATCGATTACATAATATAATTTTTACCTACTGTCTCAGATTGTGTAAGATTCGATGGGGCTGACATGCCAGAGACTGGTAAAAGCCTCCAAATAAATATAGAATAAAATATATATATATAAGGTCACCTCGTTTTAAGTGATAATATTTAAAGGGCCGATTCAGCACAATAAATTAATAATTTTTTGTAGAAAACCCTTTGGGTTTTTATCCGCTAGTTTTTGAGAAAATTGAAGACTAAGGTAATATATTTTTTAAGATTTATTTTTTTTATTAATTAAGGCTAAGATTTGAGAAAAAGACGGTTTGGGCATTGAATTGAAAGAGGCGAAGCCGATGACGTAGATATTTTTTTCAATTGCCAGGGTGCTGTTTTAAAAAATAATATTGTCAATGTTAATGAAAATAATAAAAATTAAAATCTCGATTTTCCAAAAAGTAATGATAGTATCCTGTTTCTATGATGTATACAAAGCCACTGTTAAAATATTATCACTTAAAATGATTTGACCTTATATATTATATTATAATGAAAACTATGACATTTTATTATTTAAGTGCATAATGTGTTCTTGTTCAAAAGTTTTATTATTAAGTAACATAATATTATTATTTCACATTTAAAAACATTGTTATTGTAAAACAATAAATGCATTACATTTAGGTATAGCCATGATTGCTTAACCTCGGAATCACTTCCAAAGGGCTGATACTACTGCGCTTCGAGCACCTGTTATTAACAAATTGTATATTTTTACTTTAAATACATGTCACCGTATTATTGAAATAACCGCGTGATTACTTTTAAATCCGTTAGATTGTAGTCTATCGATTTATTGTAAACTGTACCGAACTATGAAGTTCGTTTAAGTAGTGGGTCAGGATAGGTGATTCGGTCGGCGATTCGCTTCGCTCACCCCGTTTATCCTTCGTGTTAGGTTGACATGTAATACTCGTAAGTACCAAAAAAAACCTTAAATGCTAAACCTTATAGACCTGGTTCACAATAAATCGATAGATTACAATCTAACGGTTTTAAATCAGTGACATACACATGTAACAAATGTCATTTAAATTACGTGCATTGTATATATTACTCGGTATGTACGGTAGAGGTCCTTTGCGCCTAACCAACCTCTTTTGCACCTCACGTAGTCTTTTGTTTGAAGTGAAGCCCGTTATTTCTGTGTAGTGTGTACAGACGGTTTTTTGTTGAAAGTGGTAAGCCGTGTGAGACCTCGACGTGCATACTTACATATATAAATAATATTTTATGAATTTGTAACACGATACACGTGTGTTAAAAGTTAGCATGTAAAAAAATGCTCGATGCAACAACACGCATTTATCTGGTTGATATTATGAAAAAAATGTATGTGTGAAAATAATCAGGCTTAACGTTCTTTTAGATTGCGAAAGGCTGTGAGCTTTAAAGGCGGGGGAGGAGAGGCGTGGGATCCACCATGTGCAGCCAATCCTCGCCATTCGGAGTTATTGATCGATACCGCCCAGACTGCGTCCCAGGTACCAGGCCACCAGCTCGGCCTTTTCAGACCACTAGCGGACCCCGCGACTTCTTCTGTGAAACCGCTTAAAGCCTTAAAGGGACCAGAACTGGGTTTTGATAATAATCCCAGCTTGATACCTCCACGCGTTCCTGAGAAGAAGGGTCTTGACAGACAGACAGACAGACAGACGGACGGAAAACAAAGTGATGCTATGGGGTTTCCGTGTTTTTCTTTCTAGATACGGGACCCTAAAAAGATAGAAGCAGGTAAACCAGGTTTAAATGAAGACTAAACCCACCGATAAAAAAAGTATACCTACCTCCAATAATGAATGTCGTAATTATGAAAATAATTTAAATTGGTCGGTTATTATTACTTAACGGTTCTAATACTAATACTAAGTATTTGAAAATACATTTCGATCGATGTTCCTTCACTTATTATTTTTTATTGGTTCACAGTGCCTTCGTACGCGATAGAAGTTTCCTGAACAAAATGGTTTTAGTCATAATCATAATCATCATTTATTTGCAAGAACACAGTACATGTCAAGGTGGTAAAAATAAAATAAGTTCAGTGCATCCGCCAAAAAATAATAGCATACAAATATTAATTGAGTACAGTCAAAGCTAAAAAATTACAAAATTATGATATGGCATGTCATTATTATATTATTTTATACAATTTACATTACAGTCATGAAATTCCTCAGAATTTTTTTCAGAATTTTATTCTTTCTCTGCACAATTTTCCTTTCGTGTTTTGACTCCTCTTGGCCTTAGATTAGCCCTATTGAAAACTACAATAAAACGGAATCAATGAAATCGATAAAGCCCTTCTCAAGTTTCTTACCCACCCAAGAAAAAAGGTTTAATTATTATTTATCCGACCCGTCCCGCTCCGGCCCCGTTTATAGAGAAAAACCGGCCAAGTGCGAGTCGGACTCGCGCACTGAGGGTTCCGTGCCAACTTTAACTGAATTAGGGATTCTTACTTGCACTTAGCCAAAATACCACAATATTTTGTTGGCCGCAAATATAACTTTGTTTTTCATAGTGTTTGTATGAAAGACAAAGTTATATTTGCGGTTGATAAAAATGTGCTATATCTCAAAATCTGCTAGTTCGATTTCGCTCAAACTAATTTTCGTTGAAAGTTTATGTTGAGATCTACATTACATATTTTTTTCAAAATTTTCACTTTCTTAGTTCAAAAGTTAGATGGGGGGGGACGCCCATTTTACCAATTTGGAAGCGTCTATATCTCAAACGTTAGACTTTTAGAGAAAATGGTTTTAGGAACCTCAATGTCATTTTAAAAGACCTATCCATAGACACCCCACACGTATAGATAGGTTTTAGTGAAAAAAATTTTTTTTGTTTTAGTTTCATGTATGGGAGCCCCCCTATAATATCATTTTTTTCAAATTTTTTGTACCTGAATCGGAAAGCGGTAAAGAAGATACACCTACCTACCAAGTTTCAGCGGTGTGATGCTAATAGTTTCAGAATAAAGTGGCTGTGACATACGGACGGACAGACAGACAGACAGACAGACAGACAGACTTGACGAAACTATAAGGGTTCCGTTTTTTGCCATTCGGCTACGGAACCCTAAAAAGTAGGTGTAAGTACTATGCCCGTCACCTGGTTCAAAGCTACCTCCACCTATTTTTAGCCAAATCGGTACAGCTGTTCTTGAGTTTTAAATACATAGTATAACTAACACGACTTTTTTTTATTACTAGCGGCCCCAGCAAACTTGTGTCGCCCCCGGCCCCAATCCGCCCCAGCCCCGATAAGAAAGTAGGTAAGTATTCTTAAGTTTTTCTTTTTTCATAAGAACCTTCTCCTGACAGTAACAAACACAAAAAAAATGAATTACCGGAATCGGTACAGCCATCCACGTGATGGCGTGACCAAGTGAAAATAAGGATTCAATTTTATATAGGATGTTTGCCGGAACGATGTAAGTAGATATTTCTAAAGCTGATAGAGGACCTATGCAATAATTGTATATCATAAAACAAGCCAAACACCCTGAGTCGGTATTAAAAAATATAATATAAATATTAAATTTTACGATTACGAACCAAAATTGACTACGGCGATCAATCCTCCGGTTTCTTAGAAAAGCGGTACATAGCCACAGCAAATAGTTTTAGAAAATGGGCTCCTGCAATGAATCATTTTTTTTTGCGCCATTACCATGCATAGTTTTACTCCCTAATGTGCCAATGGAGCCTGTATCTGTCTGTAGTGTCTAATATTTTGTGTATACCTAGTTGTGTTTTGTAAGTATGAATGGAAGTATAATATTTGCCGCCCGCGTCCTATCTCGCCGCACCCTCCGGGAAAGCTTGCACCTGTTTGATGCACACTCAATTTGATCGTTTATGTTCGCTTATCTATTAAAACGCTCCTGTATGTAGGTAGTAAAGATACGCAAAACATTATCTAGTAGGAACATAAATGCCGTTACGAGTATAATCCAAGGCCAAACACATGATATGCACTGTCTTGATCCTACTGTACCTACGAAAAAAACCGCATATCGATGAACATTTGACACAAAAGTACCTAAAAAATTCGGTAGGAATGGATAGTGCTGAGCAATCTTTTATTTTGTATGGGAAATAAATAAATTAACTATAAATAAAAAATTTGGGAGAAAGAAGGAAGAGATTTTTAAGGTGGTTCTGAAATTGTAACACATAAACAATATATTTCACCCATTTTGGTTAAATTAAAACTAAAATAATTTCCAAGACATACCTACCGAGTTTGGGCTCCTCCCTGATGATAATATGGCTGATGATTTGTTTGTACAAAATACTACAATGATACTTTTATCCTCATTCCTAGCCCAAAGAAAGCAATTTTAAAAATGTTTTAATTTTTGAAAGTAGGGTATTAGAAGTTATTAGTAGTAATAGTTCTATTTATGTATTTATTTGGAACTTTACTGCGAATACCACTTATTTTCGACATCTAGTATAGAATGTTGCATAAACAGACGGGTAGATGGCGCTAACGTCGCGCAATGACGTATCAATGAGACCAAGAATTTCGCGCGGTCGGACCGACAGCACGGTAGCTCAATTAGAAGAGCAGTTGGCCCGGATAGCCAGAAAGATGCTGGTTCGAATCCCGCCCGTGCGCAATTTTTGGTTTCATATTTCATCTTTTAAGAATAAAATATGACACTGTGAGTGTTAAAAATATTGTAAAACCATCTAGTATAGGCATGAAACTTTTGTATTGATTGATATTCCTGAAGATACTTCAAGTTGAAACCTAACTCATGAGAAAACTTTTAATATAAATGAGTACTCGAAGGGATTAATACAAAACGATGATTCAATTACATAAGAATAATTTTATTATCTAATAATTACATTGGTCTTGTAACAGTGAATAGATTAAAATAGTTTACTTATGTGCAAAATATGTATTAGGTAAGTAAGTAGGTATTACAATTGACTGTGTCTGTTAGATTACTGTAGGTATCAATAGGGAGTGAGTTTGTAAGAAGTTCGGATGTTTGAAAGATGTAGCTCTACTTATAATTCAAATGTACAATTGTTTAAGGGTATTATTGGTGTCGATTTTTCAACGTCACCCGATGCACGCTTAATACGGTGGTTAATTCATCCAAGTACAAAACAACAGTACGGAACCCATTCTCATTTAACTCTCAGGTTAAAAGTACAGTCATACAAGTACTAAGTACATAATCATGTATAATAAACCTTAACAGAGTATGCATGGACCTAGGTTTTTTTTCTTTTGAAACTGTAACAACATTTTAAATTTATTTCAACTTTCCTATCCGTTGCCGGTAACATTGCAGTGCCATAGGTGGGAATATTGGAGCCACATTACTTAAACAGTCGGAAAATTTGGCAATGTTAGGGAATATTACAATGTTATCATCTTTTCATTGGAATATTTACATAAATATTAAATTATTAATCTTAAGATAATGAAAATTGTACCCTTGAATTGCCAAAGTTGCCGGCAATTTAAGCAAAGTTGCTTTCATACTCCTGCGGCAATGTTGTGGGCGACGGTAGTACGTTACATCCCTAGCTACGTTTTAAATTGAAGACATTAACCCAACGACTGGCTAAATTTAAAAAAAAAACAGTTTGTAGAAGTTATTAGGTTTTCAGTAAGTACAAGTTCAAAGACGTTGATTTTAGTAAAATACATTTCATATCAACGGTTCGTTGGTATAACGAGTAATATTCGAACTACCTAATGTTAGTTCGGGATGCGGGACCCACAGTATGTAGTACTATTATATATTCTGTGCCCACAGTGTCCCTTCTATTCTCCCGTACGCTTAACAATTGAGATCATTGAGTAATAAATAATGGAAAGTAACATTTATCTGAGCTCCTCTTTGTCTATGACGTTGTTGGCGTTGCTGAAGAGCCGTGGGTCCTCCGGTATCCAGATCTTGGCATGGAGGGTGTTGCCGGGCATGCGCTCGCCCCGTCGGGACCAAGACAGAGAGTGCGCTTGCAAGTTGCTGCCTGCAACAATGATTGCATGGTTACTGAATATTGCTCGCAGTTCTCTTCAAGGCTTTTCGATGCTAATGAAAAAAAATCTTCTATGTAGGTAAGAGGTATTATTATTATTATAAGCCTGAAGTGTCCCACTGCAGGGAAAGGTCACCCTTTTACCATGCTTCACGGTACCTAGTAAAAGGTAGTGCTGTTAAAAAGACTGATAAGTATGAATTTTAATGGATGGAAGGAAAGAAGCCGACCGAAAAACAGACGCATGGACTGTGTAAGGAGTGGACGATTCAGTGACGAGTAATAGCGTGGAAAAGAAAAACATACTGCGCCGACCCCAGATAAACTAGGAACAGGGCAAGATGATGATGATGAAGGGGGTAAAGAAGGTATATAATGAATACAGTTAGGAAACGCCCACTACTTAAGTGGAGCGAAAAACAGCGCGGCGAACGTGTAATGTGATAAATTTATATTCCGTCTTTAGTTTTTAACTTATTCCCAATTTTTCCAAGCACAATCAATATAGGTACTTTTCTACCTTTTATAAGCAACTTCAGAAACGGTAACTTCTATGGGAGTGCTGATAGTATGTAACGTAGTTCCCGTAACAGAAGGCCTACCTACTACGAAAAACAAAATCCGTCAATACGATAATCGTTTTGCGGATCCCAAGCATTTCGTTGCAGGGATTCAATACTAAAAATGTTTCGGATCCGAAAATCGATAATCATATTGACGGATTTCGTTTTTCGTAGTAGATAGTCCGCCAGACCCGTGCGCGTGGTTCCATCCGCTTATACCAAATAACTATAGGTGATTCGATTCAATTAACTTAGTGATTTACATTAAATTATTTTTAAAGTGAACTCGGTTATTTTTTCAAAAATACACTTGCGTCTACCGATCCGTAAGTTGTTTACGTAAGTGGCTAATCTCTAATCGCCGTACATTTAATTATCCGCGCACAATATCACCCCAGTGGCATGAACTTAAGGTTTATTTATCTGCAATTATTTGGAGTATAGTGTACAATAGCGAGCGCGGGGCGAGTTGCGAATGCGGCATAATGTGGTATAATGCCCGGGTGTTATTTTAGGGTGCCCGGCACACGTGCGCGCGGTTACGACCCCCCCGTAACGTTGATAGGGTTGACCTGTCCTCCTCGATTAATATTTTATTGTTTTTTACATTGCATCTTACGCTTATTTCGTTTCATCGACAACTGCTTTGTTGGACGTAGGCGCCGCGTTTGTGATAAAGCGTTTGTTAGCAGTGGACGCTTTTGTGCATCAAAGAAAAGGGGAAAAAGCTCAGACGATACGCTTTATTTTACATATTTATTTTACTACTTTCAAAATAAAGCGTATCGTCTGAGCTTTTTTGTAAATCATCTTCACGAAACACCAGGTGTAGTTATAACAACGTTAACATTATTATGTAAATCCAATATCAAAGAAAATCGACAGTAAATCGACTCATAGATTCCAGGGACACCCTAATAACAGTTTATAGACTGTCACAGCGGTCGTAATGAGCGTATCCGGCTATTAGGCCGCTTGTTGCGGACTCCCTTGCTGGATAGAATCTTAATCACCTGTCTGCTATTGAAAGAGGCAACTTAATGAATTATAGATTTTTACATGCCAAATTGTTTATTTCTACGGACGACTTATCGGAAGTATCTGTGTAGAATGAATGAGGAACCATAATCTTGTACATTGGAAAATAGCAAGACGAATTAAAAACTATTATTTTGAATTAATTTAATCAAAATTCTGCATACAATCACTGCTGCCCTCGATAATTCTTCCCAGCGTATTTAGATAGCGCACCCAATTCCTCTTCAATCCTGAGAATTTGGTTATACTTGCCAATGCGTTCGGCGCGCGCGGGCGCCCCGCACTTTACCTGGCCGGCTGACAGCCCCACCACCAGGTCCGCCAAGAACAGGTCTTCCGTGTCCCCCCACCGGTCGCACACCATTATGCCGAACTGATTCGCTTTCAACATCTTGAACGCCTCGATCACCTCCGTCAGCGTTCCCGACTGGTTCAGACGCAGCGCCACAGCGTTTCCAGCCTTCTTCTCGATCGCCAGCCCCACTCTCCTCAGATTCGACTGAGTCAAATCGTTACCCAGCAACTGACCCGTCGTGCGCGGGGTCAGAGTCGACCACGCGGCCCAATCGTCGGTATCGAACGCGTCCTCGATCGAACACACGGGAAACTCCTTCATGTAGTCGAGGTATATCTCTGCTAGCTTATCCGAGGACATGTATTCCTGAGGATTGGAGTTGGGGTTTTTGAACTCCATATCGTAGGCGCCATCTTTGAACAAGTCGGCTGCCGAAGCGTTGATAGCTATCTCGGCCTTTCCGCCATAGCCGCATTGTTTGATCGCGTCTGTCAGGAAGAGCAGCGCCTCCCGGTGATTTTCGAGCGGTACGGCGAAGCCTCCGGTGTCGCTGACGTAAGTGGTCTCTATCTTGTATTTTGATCGAATGACGTCTCTAACATAGCGATATATGTCGGTTCCTATTTTCATAGCTTCCACAAACGAGGATGCGCCGGTGGGCATTATTGAGTATTCCTGGAAAGGCAAGCCGTTCGAGGCCAAAATGCCTCCAGTCAATATGGTGAAGTGTGGGACGGGAAGGATGATCGTGGTGACTTCCGCCATGTCGGATATATGTCTGTACAGCGGGACGGCTTTTTTGGCGGCTCCCGCCTTCGCTACGACCAGGGAGACGCACATGATGGCGTTGGCGCCGAGTCGGGATTTGTTTTCGGTGCCGTCTAAGGAGATCATGAATTGGTCGATTTCTTTTTGCATGGTGACTTCGAGGTTTTGTTTGATGAGTTCGGGGGCTATGATGTTGTTGATGTTTTTGACGGCGTGGAGGACGCCCATGCCGTGGTACTCGGCGGGGTTGTTGTCGCGCAGCTGCACGGCCTCGCAGGGCTTTTTGAGGTCGGTGGAGGGCACGCCGATGCGGAACAGCCCCAGCTCCGTCACCATGTCCACCTCCACCGTGGGCACGCCGGTCGAGTCGAAAATTTGCCGCGCTACCAGAATCTTGATTGGCATCTTTGTGCGATTATACGGTCACGATGTAAATTAATTTAAAAATTATGTAAATAAATAAATCATGCCACGAAAACGTCGAATGCCAGTCGAATGCCAAGTCGAATGGTTTGTCAACTTTTGACATTCTTTGTCTTGTTTTAAATAAGATCTATTTTTTTATATATATATGCATGAAACCCTAAAACCTCATGGCCAGTGCAGAACAATAATATGTAGATTTTTATTAATCGCTCTTATTTGATATCCCTAGTAAAGTATAAAGTAAAGTTAGCCTGTAAGCATCCTACTGCTGGGCAAAGCAAATGTCCCTTAATCAGTGCTATTTTTTACTTTTCTTTTATTAGAAAATAGTTAGGTACCTAACCTGGTTTATTTACGTTGAATCAATAATATATCATTGCGTTGAATGAGACTCAAATTGAGACTCAAATGTATTTAAAAGTTTAGGTTTGAATATAAAATGCTGTATCTTTGTATTGCAAGCAAATTTTTTGTAGGCTTGAAGACTTCTAAAACTAAGCTTAAAATACAAGACCGTAGTTACTGCACACATGCGAGGGGCTGCACGTGTGATGTAATCCCTATGTAAATCCCTATTTTATTCCGATAAGGTATTTTTTATTAATTGAAAAAGAGATTAAGTCCCGCACTCCAACACTGGAGGGCTTTTATCTTTATCGTACCGTCATTGTGGTGATAATCTTGATAGCTTCACGAAAAAACAAATAATTAACTTTGCCCACGTGTTCCTAAGTAGTTACTTAACTACTCCATTTTATAGAAGTTAATGTAAGTTGTACGAGTACTGTAGTAGTATTAGTTGCAAATATTGTTTTCTGGAGTCGTGATGACTGACAAAACGAGTATAATGTAATATTATATTTACAAAACGCTACACAAGTAACACATTATGAACTACTTAAGTGAAAAGTTTCTTCTCGTCACGCTTACAGTTAAATTCTAAAAATTTTGGTTAAATAAAGTACGTATATTTACTCAGCTCTCGTGTGCTTAGCATTGTAAGTGTGAAAGGGGTGTTGAGAGCATAATAGTGTTCTAATACACCGCCCCCAGTTTATTATGCGATCTCTCAATTTGTTTCGGCGTGATTCGCACACAACGCTTGCGCCCTTGTTTGCGCTTTTAGTGATGGACAAGTACACTACACAATTTAAACGTCGGAAGATGATATTTTGAGAGACTGAGTTAATTCGGAGTTAGTGCTTCTGATTATAGCATAGTATGAATCGCAAAATAAGAACACTATGCAATAACTTGATACCGTGCGACAATCGTGAAAAATGTAAGTATATTGCGTAAATTATAAATATTCAAAGAAAGTTCTGTAGTGAACGTTCCTAGATCGTGATCGTTATTAATTAAACGAATAACATTAGAAAATAGCTATATAAAATTGTTATGTAGTGCATGGTGAATTATCATCAAATTGTTTAGATGATAATTACGTTCTCCCTAAATTCCCACCGGTCGATACGTTTCCAATTCGCGATGAGAGGTGCATCAAATGACGTGACAGTTTCCCATGCATCACGCATAACGCATCACAGATGCATGCGTGGGAATATTCGGATGCACCTGGACCACTGATAGGTTAAATGACGTCATCACGACACGCGAACACTGAGATGCGTGTGTAATGTCATTTCGGAGGATCAAACACAAAATATGCATGCATAGTATCAAACCATTATTTTATTTCATAGACTTACATTGTATTTTAGGTATACATAGTCGTTCAAATATTGCAATATGACTATTATGCCCTTCGCCCTATCACCATCCAATGGTTTTAAAAATGTTATTCACTTTTTAGAAAGTTTTAATTCATAAAGTTTCAAATTACTACACAAAATCATTTAATCGTTGCATGAAATGCATATTTTAACGTCATATGGTTAAACTAAACGTATAGAATAAATTCCCGTTAGTGTTTTTCGTTTAGGGCTGAATCAAAATTCAAGAAAGGAAAATTGCCTCCTGGCCACAAGGAAACGCCTTCGTTTTTGAATATGTAGTTTTAAGTATATTTTGTAGTCATGCATGTCTCAATTTATTTTTGGCCTATATTTACTAATTAAAGAAACTATTACTATTATTATTTTCTTGACGTAGTAGATCACCTTTACTTTGAGATTATGTACGTACTTACTTAGCTTTTCAAGTTAAACTCAACCGAATAATGGAGTGAGAAAAGTTGTATACTTAATTACGTCGAGATGTTATCTGTGGGTTATTTTTGTGTTATTTGGAAACAAAATGCATCGCACCCATTAAGCAATATGTTGTTATTGACCCCACATTAGGGTCGACATCGATTAGTAAAGGTGCACAAACAAATTGGAAAGCTGGGGCATGGGGCATCAGGGCACAGGGCACGGTTCAATGGGCATGGATCAACCATCGGCAGTGCGTATGCGATTTTTGCTACATCAGTATTAAAAAAAAATAAGAAAGTGTACTAACATTTCACGCGTTAACAATATTCTCGCGTCAATCGTACTTTTTCCGTGTATAGTACGTCAATTACGAGTTTCACCGTTTAACCGAAAAAAAAAACAAATAATAATATGTGAATATAAACTTGTCTCATATAAATAATACGGTTGTATGCGTCGCGTACCTATCCTAAATGCACGGTACGCATCGATGATCATGGCTAAAAGATCGACTGCCTTTGCCATTTTTGCTGAACTAACAAGGTAACTTGCGGTGTCTGCGAGATAAAAGTCAGCTGTTTAATTCTGAAAGTGGCAATTCCATAGAAGTACTAAGGGCAGTTCATAACCAAAACAAATAAAAGACGAAAGAGGAATATGACACTAAAGTAATTCAAGTTTCTTATGTAATAAAAGTATGCTATCTGCTTCTTTCTAGTTCTATCACTTGCATCGTTATTACGAGTTATTTTCATTCGAAAATCAATAAAAAAACAACGAAAATCACGTGAAATATTGACACGAGTATGCACTTAAAAATCGAGTTATCTTTTTTAATCACACTTGTATGTATTTAATCCAGTTTTCATTCGAAATTCAAATTCAACGGAAATCTGAAAATACACGCCATATTCAGGCGAATAATTTAAAAATGTTATGTACCCGTACTATTAAATTCTGTGCCCCTGTAAGTACTCCCTAACAAAAGTCTGCCACGATGGTATTTTACGAGTGCAATGTATAAAAGTAAACGTGTCCGTTTGGGCTTAGCTGCAAAAAAGTGTATTTGGAAAAGAGAAATTATAATTTATTACTCTTACCTCTTATGATAATTTTCTTCTGTTCATCTTTATTTTGCATATTGCTCATTCCCGTTAGCATCGAGTCTGATGAAGTTCTGTCAGCTCGTACCTGAGGACAAAAGTAGTAATCTAGTACTTAAATTACGTAATATCTATAATAATTTTATTAACCATCGATTTTGTCTCTCATAAGTCATAGAGCCAATGACTACATAGGCTTGTTAACATCTGTCGCACTGATTACTGAGCCCCCATGACAGTATATGGCTTATACTTGAGGTGTGGCCTCTGCCCAGCAGTAGGATGTTTAATGTGTATAACTTACTTTTACCTAACTACGAAATAGGAAATTAAGAAATCACATAATGACTGACGCTTATGGTGCCTATCTAAAATATGTATTAGGATAGCTTTTTCTACTGTGTATTAAAGCAAGATACGACTACGAAGCTTACTACGAGCACAGAAAATATAATAGTACCGTACTACGAGATAGTCCTTCATAGGTGCTACGAAGATCTTCACTGTTTGCTACTAACGATTGCTACGAGCACTTGCTACGAGCTGCTACGAAGATTGTCCTTACTACGCGAAGCCACGGTGCTACGAAGATAACTTTACCCTCTTATTGTTTGCTTCAGCGGTAACGAAGGAACGAACAACCGCTGAAAGCCCATGCTATGCGCTGCTACGAAGATTTCACCCTCTCCTGTCCCTACTACGAGCGGATCGTAGCCACGGCACGGTGCTACGAAGATGTTTGTTTCGAACCATACCGAAAAACACATAGAAAAATACCGTTAAGCCGTTCAGAAACAGTAAATTGCTGAGAAAGTTATTATTATTATAAAGATCATTATTATTTTGGTTCTTTTGTTTAAAAGTCTCAGTTATATTTAACATTACTGGTATTTAATGTATTCACGGGCCGAAGCCAAGTGAGATACATAGTATTTTACTGTTCGTTTTGTAAAAACTTCCGAACTATCCTGCATGTGTTCAATATGCAGGCCTATTTTTTTCATTACTTTTTATATTTTTTTATTTTTACCGTATTTTTTTCATTTATTTTTTTAACTTTATTCCACTGTGAATTGTACATTTGGCGGACTTAATGCCTTAAGGCATTCTCTACCAGTCAACCGCTTGGGAATGCAGAAAATTTAATAATAAATAATAGTGGCGGAACGTTTTTTCATTGGAAACTTTGGTGATCTATCACTAGTTACAAAACTTGCTACGCGCTGCTTCAACTCTTCAAGCCTTCTAAGCTACGGCGCACTCAACGGAACATCCGTAACGATTAGTACTCACCAGCTCGCCCAAGAAGCTGATGTAGCCGATGGCCAGCTTGAGCGTGTCCACCTTGGATAGCCGCTTCTCGTACGGCAGCGTGGGGATGTGCGCGCGCAGGCCCTCGAAGGCGTCGTTGATGGACTGCATGCGCCGGCGCTCGCGCAGGTTCGCCGCTTGCCGCTGCTGGATCTGTTGTTGCGGGCAGCGGGAGCGCCGCTTGTGCAGGCGGCGGCATTCTGATCTGTGTTAGCATTTGTTTTAGCTATAGAAAGCTAGGTTACTACAACCTATATATTTATATTGGATACAATCATATACTTGCTCTGAACCAAAAGTAACACTTGTGTTGTGTAAATGAAACACGTTGGAACCACAATATAATTTATACATTGTTCTCCGGATAAAGTTTAAACCCGATAGGAGATGAAAGTAGACCTATCTTCATATTTACGTGTTTAACTTATCATATTTTTTTTTACCTGAATGTTAGGTACCGAAACGAGAGAAATCTACTCTATTGCACGTAGCATCCGCTTCACAAAAAGCTAAAATATGTAATTAAAACAGTTTTTTTTGCTCATATTTTGTATTTATCTTCACATTACATCTTCTTTCGGGATTGCACTTTATCCTGGGACACACTGTATACAGGGAAAATCTGTTTGTTAAGCTTAAACTCAAAAATTACTGGACCAATTTCCAAAATCATTTCACCATTAGATTGCCGAATGGCCAATATTATAAGTGTCGTGAAAGAACTCGCGAGAAACTGCTAGTATGATTGTTAATTCTGGTTTGTAACGACAATCTGAACGTGATACTTAATGCGACTGACTTTTGAAGTTTTGAGATGCTTTGGCCCCATTATAATCGTTCTCGTGCCCTGTTTCCAGTTTACATAGGGTCAAAGAAGTTTGTTTTCCTCTTCCATAAATTCTATCACGCGACCCTCACTTATCCGAACCTTTCACAATTGCTAGTGTATCTTTCTTACAGTTCATCCAGTCCTTTACTCAGTCGTTTGCTCCTGTCATTTTTCTTTCCCATAATTTCTTCCTTTCTTATGTTGTTCATTGAAAAGGTAGATTGTAAGGAAGAGAAAAGCAAATTACACCGACCCCACCTACCTAACTGGGAAATTGCATGCAAATTGCTGAAAACGGAATGGAACGTGTGCTTAATTCAAGTTCCGGATTAAATAGCCTTCATAAAAAACTAACAATTAATTTTACGCATATTGTTGTTATAAATAGGTGTAAATAGCAGTTGACTGAATAATCAGGGCTCGATATTCTATAATAAATTTTAACAACATAAAAGAACAAAACAAATAAAAATAGAGAAAACCCTCAAAAACAGCATTCTCCTAAGAAAATAAACAATCTTTAACTAAATTAATTGATCACAAAATATCAGTAGAAAAGTATTATGCTGTGTATAGCATTCAGATTGCTTTTAGCATTAAGTCTATCTTTGTATACGAAGTTTGTGCAATATAAAGTTTTTAAATAAATAAATAGAAGTAATATTCGCTTTGCTTTTAAGTTTAATTTGAAGTCGCAGTGCACTAACAGGGATTATTGTCTTCGCGTATTTTATGACCTACCTTTTTCTAGGTACCGAATGATTTTCTTGATCGCTAGCGTACAAGCTGCCGTCTGACATAGAAGAGTCATCATAGAGAAACATGTCAGAGCCATTCGCGGAAGACGGTGACCCAGCCACCGTTAACGAAGCCGCGTTTCCCGAATCCATCGCCGTACACCTCACAGAACTTCCACTGTCCATATCAAACATTCTTAAAAAAACTACACACGCATTTTGAATTGCCAGGTATCGGTTCAACCACACACCACCTCGGCACGGTCAGTATGGCACGATTGTGAGTGAACAGAGAGGGACAGGCACTCGGGGTGCTGGCCCCGCCCTAATAGCAGCTCTCCGCCCACACCACCCCGGCCAAAATAAAAAGATCTTACCGTCGGTTGTAAACTCACCCTAGAGGGGTCGCGTTACGACACATTATAACCACGATGTGGCTTAGAGTAAACTGGGCTTGTGGTTAGCTAAAGTATAATAAAATATGAAATTGCGAACAGTCGTAGAAGAAATCTGTTATGACTAAAATACGAAGTCACTAAATATAAAGGGTTCTTCAACATTTCTATGAATGAATAGAAATAAGTTTAACATTTTAAATAAATCTGGTGATCAGTAATGATCACTATAACATCTCTAATAACTACTTACTCTACAATAATCAACCAAAAAGAAATAAAATGAGTTTTTTCGACCTAAATATACAATATTCTTGACATTGAGACATTAAGATTAGATTACAGTATTTAAGAGTAATTTAGTAAAATAAGGTATATTAAGTTAGCACTCGCCCAGCATTCAAATCCAATCATTTATTTATTTCAGGAAAATTACACCCATATGTTATGTATCACTTTACTAAAATTAATCAATTAAATTAAATAGAATGGAGTGTCACTTTTTGAGTCTCTATAATACGACGACGCATTTGGTGTAGTGGTTAGCGCTCCTGACTATTACGCCGGCCGTCGCGGGTTCGAATCCCGCAAGGGGCAAAGGTTTGTGTGATGAGCACGAACATTTGTTATGTATTTAAGTATTTATGGGAGACGCCCCCGTCATAATCGTTGTCTGGTACTTCATAACACAAGGAAGATAATTCCTTATCACGAAACCAAACAATTAGAGTGTTATCTGGCGCATATTTATTTAATAAATTGGCAAAATTAAATAAATAACATTGAATTATAATTTAGAACAGTACGTAAGCATTGGCCGTGGCAGTAGCAGAACGCATACAACTTTTGTATGAGTACAGACTTGAAAATAAACATTAAATTTAAAGTATAAAAACAAAGATTTTATTATTTTTGTTTGATTTCTTTTTTTTTTTTTTTTTTTATTTATTTTGGCACAAACAGTCATTATAACTAATGTTTTTTACATTATAACTAATTACATAATAATATTAAAAATAAAACAGACAACGAGTGCCGAAAGAGTACAATAATTAGGTTTACATTTTCTTTGTGCGATGAGCTGTTGAATTGCAAATTGGTCGATATTTAGAGAAAAAAAAAAATTACAATACATGGATGCAAGTTGGGGAACACCTCTGTGATTGTTAAAACAAAACTATTGAAGTTCAGAAGTTACACGCATGCCTAAATTATTAATCAGTGGAATATTTGGCTGCACAAATACTGAATACACTTTTTCTTACATTCTTTATAGAACTGTTATACATATCAATTTTACTAAATTCACTATTAAACAGATTTAATGAACGAGAGATAAAACAATTTCGAGTATATTTTTTACGGAAAGTTGGTGGTGCGAATGTTGGAAATACACGTAGGGAACGAGCAGGTAGACGGAAATTACTTTTAAATTTTATTTTTGACAAGAGAGATGGAACATCAAGTTTGTTGTTAATAATTTTGTGCAAAAAAAGTATGTCAAAATATTTACGTCGATCACTGAGACTCAGAAGTTTATGTTTCAGAAGGGAATCAAAATAAGATTGATCGTAGCAGTAGCAACGATAATTTAGAACTTTCAAAAACATTTTTTGAACCTTTTCAATCCGTTCTATATGACATCCATAATATGGGGACCATATTATACACCCAAAATCAAGAATAGATCGAACATTTGACAGGTGATTATTTTATTAAATGGTTTAGTTATTCTATTAATAAAACCAAGGCTTCTAAAAGCTCTTTTTACAACAGAATCTATGTGATCACTAAAAAGGAGTTGGTCATCCATGTTAATTCCTAAGTCTCTAATACTTTTCACACGTTCAAGAGGTTTCTGGTTAATAGTGTAATTAAAATGAATGGGCTTTAGTTTTCTAGAATACGTGATTACAAAACATTTTTCCGCGTTTAGGTAGAGTTGATTATTGGCACAATAATTAGAAAGTCTTTCAATATCTAATTGTAGCTTACGACATTCATCTATTTTTGATTTAATATAAGAATAACCACGACAAATGCATTTAGCCAGTGACCGGTTTTTTAATCATTCCGTTTAAATATCAGTGGGGTAGGTAGATATTCGAAGGAAGCTCGAAAAAAATTAAATTATCCCATCCCAAAAATGTATTTAACACGTTCCGGGACACTACTCCAGACACAATAGATGTTTTATTGTTTTCACGCCTGTAGGCGGGCACTGTCCCGGAACGTGTTAATAAGTCGAATTCTAACTAGGGAATGTGAATTTAAAGGAGTAAAATTGAAAAACTGGAATATGTTAAGTATATGTTGGTTTAAAGCAAGTATACGAACAAACACTTTTTGGATGATGCGTGGGTTGTTCGGTTGTACAAATCAGATAGTGCCATCCACGAAGGCGCGCCGTTCATTTTTGATTGAGGAAAGCTTGGGGTACGGGGTGTGTGCCATATATAAAAATATGAATATAGTATATTTAACAGTAAAAAAATAGTGATTTATTAATAACAAACAAGAAAAAATTAAAACTAAGACATGCAACATAAAAAAATAAGACTACCCTATTCAAAAACGAAACCATTTCCTTGTGGCAAGGAGGCTATAATGAAAACAACAGTTATATTCGTTATAATATCATCAAATATTGGCTAAATCTTGCACAAATTTACTATAAACGATTAGGAAAGGCGGCGCGCGCCTTCGTGGATGGCACGTACTATAACACTGCGGTCTCCGTAACCTTATGTACTTGTGACTGCACTTACTTTTCGCGTATCAAAAACATGGCATCAATACACGGACTCGTCCGTGCATCAAAAAACTGAATGGCACGCATGGCGTTTCACATCATTTTATATCGTCCTCCCCCTTGCGCTACCACCATCACCGAATCAATCAACAAAACTTTTACTGAATAAGTAAGTATTATTGAGTCAAAAATGAACATTCAATAAATTAAAGTTCGGGCACACAATTTAGGTATGTTGGTTGGTCATTAGCCCGATTAAAGTAGGAAGGGAAATTAGGAATCGTCTAATCCAAGCAAATGAAATCGCCTATTCTAAAAATCGGTAAAAATAATGACCTAGCTAGTTATTTAGTACCTACCTGTCGCATGCTACGATTACAGTGAAAACATAATGCAATGCAGTATCTGACGCCACAGTACATTAAGGGCGTACACGCGCTGCTTCAATTTCCCATACAAAATTCATAATAACGGACAAAATCCTACGTTTACGGAGTTATTGAGCGGATTTGAATCGAAATAATATGAATGAAAAACCGTATTAGCTGTTTTTGGTTTAGATTTGTGTTGGAAAAGATATGATTGTATACGATATACCTTTATTTTTCCTTTGAAAGCATTGTTAATTTGGAAAACTGCAACATTCGATGGTGCTTTTTCTTGTAAATTCCGCTTTGGTAAATGACTCATATCTTCCATTTCGAAAAGAAATTAGAAAAAAACCTCAATAACTTCATTAGTTTAGGACATGTTTATTTACTTACATTTTGTTGTTTCTAAAACAAGCTAGTGGTTTTAATCTTAAGAGGCTCCAAAGTAGGCACTGTTAGAGATCTATAAAACAGCTGTTCGCTTAGTTGTTTCAACTCACTGAAAATAAGATAATTTTGTGAATGTTTTAAATAACGTACTTACTTAGTTTACTCGAAAGAATTTCCTACAATGACTAGCAATTATATTTTTTGTGGAATGCGTTTTTGCAGAGTTGTCAAGCTTGGAAAACACGCTTTTCGGCCTAAATCGCGTTGTAGCCTCTTATGGGTTTTAGAAAAAATAATCACCTAAAATTTTAATTTAATTATTTTGTAATACCGCTCGGATTGAAATCAACACCCTGTATAATAGGTTTGGGTCTGTGAAGATTAAATCTTATCATACACCACTGTCGTGAAACCTTACAAACGCGTATACATAGTTTGGAGGTTACCTGTTACCTATACTTACCTATACTACTTAGGTATGTAGTACTATTATATATTCTGTGACTTAGGTCTACTTACTATCTATCCACCATGACCTACCACCCTAGTAGTGGGTGCACTAAGATCTGGGTTCGAATCCTAGGTCAGGCTGAAAGTTCCTGGGGACCTATTTTGAATCACTCCACGATGTGCAATTCCCTGAAATTTAATGATGACAGCACCAAAGAAGGTTTGGCTGGATGGACATGGTCTAGAAGCCTTAAAACCTTTACTGAAAAAAAAACTATATTGATTGTCACTGTCAAAGTCTCTTAAACTCATACTGAAAAAAAAAATTATATTGTCACTGTCAAAGTCTCTGGGTGGGTCTTAGATTATGTATCCTGTAGATTTGACACATATTTATAATTGACAAGTTAGAAAGTGATGGCTGTATACAAAAGTGCTTGAGAGTGAGAGAGACGCACATATTGTTTTTTGTCCTTATCACCGTTCATAGGTAATTTCGGCCTGCCACAATCGAAAAAATGGCACACACTTGACGTCTATGCAAAATAAATAAATAAAATTGCAAAATTAAAATACATTTTGTGCAAGTGAAGTGTTTTGTGGATTACGGAGTGATTGTTTTACTTACTCAACATGATAAATTGTTGTGTGCTTGGATGTAAAAGCCGTACTGAGCGTAAATATGAAAACATAACATTTCACACGTAAGTAAGCCTCATTTATATTGTTCCTATATGTTTTACCTGCATCGAAGTGCATTAATCTTAAATCCTATAAAAGAACATACATAATAGTGGAAAAAAGTAGTGAATTATCAATCGAATTGTAAAATATTTTTGTATTATTACCTGACCAAATATAAAAGGTCGTCTATGGCTCAACTCTGTGGGTTATGGCTATTACGGTAGCCATTTTGTTAGTATTTTAAATTTTGCTGGATTATCGTTACCTTTAGGGATACCACAATACAAAGGGTAAAAGTTCTCGATTTAAGGGTAATTTACATTCGACTAATTTTAAAAATCGTATATTTATTTTAATTGCTGGATGAACATTTCATGCGATGTAGTGATCATTATTATTTGAACTAATTATGATTTGTGTTCATTTATATAGATTTCCAAAAGACGAGACGGGACTAAAGGTTTGGATTGCAGCGACTGGACGGCAAAACTGGCAGTCTACCAAGCACACTCGCATGTGTTCTATCCATTTTAAAACCGAATGCTTTCAGAAAAAGCTACGGATAACTTATTTGGCAAATATTTGAATGTACGCAACATAAATAATAAACTTACATCATTTAACGGCCCATAAAAGTTATTTGTTGATTATTTTATTTAAACTTTATTGCTCTGTAAGTTGTATAATTGGCGGACTTATTCTGTTCTATGACGTTAAAAATCCTATTTCCTTCTTAAACATTTTTTTGTACACAATTTTTGTTTTATCCCTATGTTAATATTTTTTTGTACAAATAAATAAAGATTTTGACTGTACAATTAAGTATTTATTGTAATTAAGGTTACTAGTGTATTTATATGGGTGGGGAGTAAATTTTTATGAACATGGCCACCCCAAAATACGTAAGTACTTTATATCTGTCTCATACGGGTGAACGCGGCTGTCAAGTCTATAATATACTTCGTCTAAGGGGTGGGTGCCTTAGATTATGTATCCTGTAGATTTGACACATATTTAAAATTGACAAGTTAGAAAGTGATGGCTGTATACAAAAGTACTTAAGAGTGAGAGAGACGCAGATATTGTTTTTTTGTCCTTATCACCGTTCATAGGTAATTTCTGCCTGCCACAATTTAAAAATAATGGCAGACATTTGACGTCTATGCGAAAAATACAATAAAATTGCAAATTTAAAATAAATTTTGTGCAAGTGAAGTGTTTTGTGGATTACGGAGTGATTGTTTTACTTACTCAACATGGTAAATTGTTGTGTGCTTGGATGTAAAAGCCGTACTGAGCGTAAATATGAAAACATAACATTTCACACGTAAGTAAGCCTCATTTATATTGTTCCTATATGTTTTACCTGCATCGAAGTGCATTAATCTTAAATCCTATAAAAGAACATACATAATAGTGGAAAAAAGTAGTGAATTATCAATCGAATTGTAAAATATTTTTGTATTATTACCTGACCAAATATAAAAGGTCGTCTATGGCTCAACTCTGTGGGTTATGGCTTTTACGGTAGCCATTTTGTTAGTATTTTAAATTTTGCTGGGTTATCGTTACCTTTAGGGATACCACAATACAAAGGGTAAAAGTTCTCGATTTAAGGGTAATTTACAATCGACTAATTTTTAAAATCGTATATGTATTTTAATTGCTGGAGGAACATTTCATGCGTTGTAGTGATCATTATTATTTGAACTAATTATGATTTGTGTTCATTTATATAGATTTCCAAAAGACGAGACGGTACTAAAGGTTTGGATTGCAGCGACTGGACGGCAAAACTGGCAGTCTACCAAGCACACTCGCATGTGTTCTATCCATTTTAAAACCGAATGCTTTCAGAAAAAGCAACGGATAACTTATTTGGCAAATATTTGAATGTACGCAACATAAATAATAAACTTACATCATTTAACGGCCCATAAAAGTTATTTGTTGATTATTTTATTTAAACTTTATTGCTCTGTAAGTTGTATAATTGGCGGACTTATTCTGTTCTATGACGTTAAAAATCCTATTTCCTTCTTAAACATTTTTTTGTACACAATTTTTGTTTTATCCCTATGTTAATATTTTTTTGTACAAATAAATAAAGATTTTGACTGTAAAATTAAGTATTTATTGTAATTAAGGTTACTAGTGTATTTATATGGGTGGGGAGTAAATTTTTATGAACATGGCCACCCCAAAATACGTAAGTACTTTATATCTGTCTCATACGGGTGAACGCGGCTGTCAAGTCTATAATATACTTCGTCTAAGGTGGGTGCTGTATCTTCTGTCTCAGTCCCACCTTTAGCTGTCACCCTATATGACCTGTCAGGGCCCTATCGAATCAGCCAATTCACATAATCTGTGGTAGTTTTCGTGGCAAAGTAAAAGGTTGCGTTCTTTGACTTAATAATAACATAACGTTATTCTGTTGCGTTACTAGAAAAATAATTCAATATTATTTAATTTTGCACAAATTCTTTAAAATTAATTCATCCCACCCTAACTACTAGTAATAGGTGTGATATTTAGGATGTTATTTAAAATCTAAGCCGGTCATTAATGAGAAATAAAATATTATAACTTTATTAATGTATGAAGGTTTTATTCCTTTGCCTGTTCATCATCCGCATAAAAGAAAAATAAAACGACGCTAGCGACACCACCGGTTGCTGCCCCAAACTTTTTAAGGGTCCTACAAAAAAGATTACATGATCAGTGGGTCCTACCACAGATAATATAATACTACTAGTACAGATACCTCATCTCATACAAGAAAACGGTTCCGCCGTAACTGGCCAATATTTGCGGGCACCCGAAACTTTCATTTGGAATACTACAACACGGATTAGATGGCGCTACGTAGACTGTTGCATTTCACGAAATAAAGCATGTCGATTGCTCGCAATTAGTTCATGTGTTCAGCACGTCAATAAATGGCGCTACGTAGACTGGATTCACGGATAAGCATGTCGATTGCTCGCAACTAGTCTACGTGTTTAGTATCTCAATAGATGGCGCTAAACTCATTGCTGTAGTGGCTGACAGTGGCTGTAGCACTAAAATAGGGTTAAAATAATGTAACTAAAATACAAAAGTAAATTTCGCTACTATTGTTAATGACATGATGGCGCAGCGGATTAGTAAGGCGGCCTCGGTTTTAAAACACGCGGGTTCGAATCCCAGTGCTATATGTTTTTCTTTTTTAATGTTGTTTTTGTTTTTATCAGTGTTTTGAACTTTTTTCTCTTTTCTTTTCAACAAAATCCAGAAATTATAAAATAATATGTGACAAGATGTCCTAAAACTACTATAATAAATAATTTAAAATGTTTTATATTTTATGACAGTAATTTGTTGTGTGTAATTTGTAAATTAAAAAATTAAAACGTCGCGTTTCGTCATCCATCATATAAAAGTAGAGTAGGTTTCCTAAATAAATGCAATTTGTAAGTACTTCAGAAATCAAGTTCCTCCTTATCTTTTGTTCACTAGCACAAGGACCGTCCAATACGGCTCTCTCAGTAGTTCTGTTTCAGTCCCCATTATGAGAGTAAAGAGTACGGATAGATTGGTTAGTTTAGTAGGTACTGCAAGAGCGAGACAGAGCGAGGCTATTGCACGGCTCGTCGGCCGGCTCGCGTGACCTCTCGAGGAGAGCCCACGCTAGTCTCACGCCGCGCGCCGAATTATTATTTCGACAGTGCAAGCAGAAATGTTATTAAACGTCTATGTAATTTATGTATTGATTTATGTATTGATATTTGAGTTGATTTTCACATTCATGCAATTTTGACTCATGTTTCATGTTCATGTTTGTTCGCGGCGTTACCTATGAAGGAAATCAGTTTTCTTTGGAATAATTTTTAATAAAAAAAAAATGATTTTATCCTTCATTCAGATTCTAGTAGACAGCTCAAATCTTATTATTCCGCCCGGCAGCTACATATTACCAAGAGCCGGCGGCTAAACCGGTGTGTGGCCGTTGTGGATATGGCGCACCAAATTGTACTTATCATTCCATTGTTTTCATTAAGTTAGTGGTGTTGTCAATTATATATAATATAAACGCTCACAGCTTTGCAAAATGCCAAAAGAAAATGACAACTCGTTCAATTTTCGACGTTAGTTATAGTTTTAGGGTAACCATGATTTAAAAACGTTTACGTCAAAACCAGACTCAGATCAGAAATAAAATCTGATTTGCGCATAGGACGAATTAGAACCAATGAAGATATTAAATAAGATTAAATTATCCGTTTTGGTTTTCGTAAAGTTCACATTTAAATATTCTCGTGACTAAAATAACATTCAAAACGAATAAAAAGTACTTATTCCAAAAATAATACTAACTACTCTTTGTCAGTTAGCAGAACATTGCTTAGCCGATTTCACTTCCCAATTGCAGTAACACATTTTATGTTGCCGACTTATCATTTGCGAACTTAGTGTCATTTCCTTACCTTACACATAGTCACAAATTTAACGTTTTTTGGTTCTAATGAACACTAAGATATTTCTAAAAATTATCATAATTTCTTTCCTAAAGAAACAACATAATATTTCTGAATGAAAGTATTACAATATTTCTACCGTCATTTATTAATTTATACTTTATTGCACAACCACAGTTTGTACAAAAGGTGGACTTAACGCCATATGGCATTCTCTACCAGTCATACCTTTGGGCTAAGCAGAAATGATTGTGGACGGTGCGACTAAGAAATGAAATTAATTAATATAATTTCAAGTGTGTTCTAAAACATGGCAATAAGACAGGTATTTGGTTGCAGTAATTCGATAACATAACCGCTATCGGTTAGTCCATCTATATAGAGCTAATAAAAATAACCGTTGGGTTTTTTTCAGGTTTTTGGTTGCAGTAATTCGATATTATAACAGATCGACGATTTTCCATGACATTTAAAATTGTGTTTTAAGTCAGTGCAGTAAGACTGCAGTGTGCAGTGCATATCAGATCGACGAGAAGTAATAAAAATAACACATTTATGTTTGCAGTACCAGTAAAATAGCATAACATTCCAGCAAGACTAATATTATTATAACGTCAAAATTAACATGTTATTTATTAGTAACAAAAGTGTTATATGGACACTGTTATGCAAAAGGGTGTCAAGTGACCTAAAATCAGGTATGGAGTTATTGGTACCACTGGATTCGCAAAAATGTCCTCTAACTGGTCGCCCAAAGGTCGAACTTCGAAAAAATTTATATTAAAAGTTATCTCACAAAATAACGTATTGCGAAACAACCCATTGAGTATACTGATTTATGCAAAAAGGTTTCATGTGTTCTTAATACCGTTTAGCGATTTATTATTGCTGAATTTATTTTAACAAAAAGGTTTCAAGTCCATGTTTATTAATGGAAATACTAAACTTATTGTGTTTTTTGAATTGTTGATCTGTCAGGTTTAAACAGCTGTCGTTTTTTCTTGCACAGATCTTTAAATAATGACTAAATAGACCTTAGTTTAAGATTTTTGACCAATGAATAGGACGACAAGTCATCCTAGTCATAATTCCTTTAAAAAGATTATTCAACCTACTAACTCCTAAAAATCTATCCAGTTTGACTTACTTTAAACAAAATCATCTATGTATTCCAAAATCCTTATAATAGAAGAGAATTTCTTTTTGAATTAACTTTTTAAAAAATACAGATTTTTCTAATGATTTTACGAAGGCATCTTATTATTTTTGAATAAAATAATAGTGACCTATGGATGTAAGAGTCTTAAGATTAATATCTGTATTTTTAATAATCAAATCTGGCAAAAAGAAGTAATTTACTGCGGTTTTGGAAGTACATAGTACATACAAATTAAAAACGGAGTATATTTTTAGGGTTCCGTAGCCGAATGGCAAAAAACGGAACCCTTGTAGTTTCGTCAAGTCTGTCTGTCTGTCTGTCTGTCCGTCCGTATGTCACAGCCACTTTATTCTGAAACTATAAGCATCACATAGCTGAAACTTGGTAGGTAGGTGTATCTTGTTCACCGCTTTCCGGTTCAGATACAAAAAGTAAGAAAAAATAATATTTAAGGGGGGGCTTCCATACATGAAACTAAAACCTAAAAAAAATTTTTTACTCAAACCTATGCGTGTGGGGTGTCTATGGATAGGTCTTTTAAAATAATGTTGAGGTTTCTAAAACCATTTTTTCTAAAAGTGTAAGGTTTGAGATATAGACGCTTCCAAAGTGGTAAAATGGGCGTCCCCCCCCATCTAACTTTTGAACTATGAAAGTAAAAATTTTGAAAAAAATATGTGATGTAGATCTCAACAAAAACTTGCAACGAAAATTGGTTTGAAGGAGATCGAACCCGTAGTTTTTGAGATATTGCACATTTTTATCAACCGCAAATATAACTTTGTCTTTCATACAAACACTATGAAAAACAAAGTTATTTTTGCTGTCACAATATATTGTGATGTTTTCGTTAAGTGAAAGTAAGTGGACCCTGAATTCAATTAAGGGTGGCACGGAACCCTCAGTGCGCGGGTCCAACACGCACTTAACCGGTTTTATTGAATATAGGTCTTGATTGATCAAGCTATCACCTGAAGTTGTATTTTATACTGATTTCGCCATGGGCAGACTGTTCATTGATAATCAAGTATTACAAAATGCAAGAAATACGCAGATTAAATTACGAATAGCAAAAATCCAGAAAAAGTGTGTGGATTTACTTACTAGAACATTAGAATTATTGAAATTTTAGAATTTTTACTTTATATTTTTCATTTAGTTTGAATATTTTTCATGTTTAGTTATAAGACTTTTATGTCTTTTCACAAAACTTAAGCTATAGAAGAGCGGGATCTCCTGACACAGGACGTATACTCCTACTAGGTAGATCCCAACCACTAACATGTAATTTTGTGATAGACTGAAATAAATACTTTTTTTTTTTTTTTTTTTGATTGAAAGTAACGCTTTTTATAAACTTCTACAAAATAAAACAAATGAAATTTTAATGAAGAAATCATAAAAATATAGAGAACTGTGTCGTTGAAACTGTTTGACTATAAAACTAATACTAATAGGATTCTTAAAAGAGTTTTGCAAAAGGGATTTAAAGTACTTTAAAACCTTTTAGCAAATTATTTGCAACGATATCCTATTAAAGCAAAAAGGTTTTATTTATCTACTTGTATAATTATAATTCACACAAATGAACATCAAATACATAAAATATACATCTCATTCTGTAGCTATGCCAATTTTCAGGCATGTAAACCGTGTAAATACGAAGTTACAGCAACTTTTAAAAGTGACGACCTTGAAAATCTTTAAACGCGTTTATCTCGAAATGACCAATATGTCACTTGACACCCTTTTGCATAACACTGTCCATATTATGTTGGCGAATTCAAGCAGTTATTCCCACTCCTACTCATCAAGTCATTTATTGTTTCTCAAATATTTTGTTTATTTTTGTAACTTAATAATATAACAATAGTTTAACGTTTGAGATATAGACGCTTCCAAAGTGGTGAAATGGGCGCCCCCCCCCCCCCCTCCTCCCTCTTCCTAACCTTTGAACTAAGAAAGTTAAAATTTTGAAAAATATACATTATGCAAATATAATATACAATGATTTAATTGGTTTTAATGAGATCGAACCAGTAGTTTTTGAGATAGTGCACAGTTTTATCAACCGCAATTATATAATTTTGTCTTCCATACAAACACTAAGAAATACTAAGTTATTATTGTTGTCACAAATGTAATGTTTTCGTTAGGTGAAAGTAAGTAGATCCCGAATTTAGTTAAGGGTGTCATGGTGTACGGCATCTATCTAAAAATCATCGATTAGATAAAACATTTTATAATGGCAGATTTAAAGTATGTATAGTTAAATAGGTACTACGATGGAGTAAATAAATATTACTATTTATTTCATGCATAGTAAATATTCTATTTTTACAAGTAAATTGAAAAGAGGTGATGGGCTTGTGTTGATCATGGTGGAAGAGTAATTAATAGAACTGTATATACGACAAACATTTCTTAAAAACTATTAACTTTAATTAGTGGCGGGCAGGTAATGAATGTATTATAGAAGACTGACTAAAAAAAGTTGACAGCTTCTAAATTTCACCGCTAAAGGCGTGGATAATCTTCGCATCGCCAATAATCTATCTACGCATTATCTGCTAAACGAGAAAAACAATTATTGGGTACCCATTATCAAAAACCTTAGTCTTATTAGTCTTTTTTTTTTTTTTTTATTTAGTATGGGTTTGCTCTTGACTCCAGACCAAGTCAAGTCTAAAATAAAATACAGCAAAATCTAGGTCACCCAGGTACCTACTAAGCAGATAAACATATTTATATTTTTTTAAACTAACTGAACGAAAAATAATCACATTTTGGCATTATATTACTGCCGATAACCGCAACTACTTCATTTCCAATACCTATGGGTTGGCTGGAAGAGATCACTTTTAGGGATAAGCCCACTTTTGTTCACATTGTGACTTCTTGTATTTTCTGTACATCTTTTAAGTGCAATAAAGAAAGAATATAATATAATAATCACCACTCAACATCATCATCGTCATTATCAGCCAAAAGACGTCAACTGCTGAACATAGGCCTCCCCACATTATGATAATCAGCGTAACAATAAGACACGTGTGCCAAAAACCAGAACTTATTTCTTCAACATGCCGCGGCATAATAATATAAGCGGCGATAGAAATGTTAATCAAAAGTGGCGGAATTTTATGAAATGCCGCAACATTTATGTAGGTACAATTGAAACGCAGTATGCATAATGCCGATTTTTTTTAATTCAGTTCATTTTCGTGCCACGGCTGAGCAAAACAAAATGGCGTCAAGTAGAGAATTCGTATCTGGAAAAAGTGATTAAAGGCAGTGCAAATACAATATGTGTGACCGCGTGATAATAGTCACTTGAAAGACGTTTGCTACAGTGAATTACAAAAAATTGAGATTCTCAAACGAGAAATATAGAAAATCCCTGTAGAATCATTTTTTTTAGGTTATGCACCTGTTTTAATGCTCATCGAATCTGGTATCCGGATGACGCTTGGAAGTGTGACAGAGTAATTGCTATTGTCAATCCGAAAACATTCATATTTAACATTGAGTGATTTAAATGTTTTATTTTGATTATATTATGATACGAAAATAGAAAGAAGAGGTGCTCGATCGAAGCGCAGTGGTGGCGCGCAGTATTAATACCGATCTTAAGCAACTTACGGCGCGGTCAGTGTTTGGATGAAACGTCAGTTTTTCTTTGCATGTCGAATATTGTAAACAATCTTGAAATTTCTTGTTAACGAAATCATTCATTTTAACACAACAATCACAACCTGCATCAGGTAATTTATCGTTGATCATCACTTGAGATCTTTTTAAACCAAATAGTTAATGAATGTTATTTTTTTTTTACTGATTTCGTTAACTGATATTCTTTAAAAGAAAAAAAAATGTGTACAATATTTGACAAGCAATAAAAAACGGATTATACATATCTTTATGAAATCGTTAGCACTAAGGGACATCTTAGTGTAGAAGCACATGTTTAACAAGTTAGTCTTTGTTGCTAGCATTGTTATCATGCTTAATTTCTTAAATAAAATCCAATTTGTCCTACCAAACTGTTAGTCATGGTCACCCTAAATCTTCATCCAAACCAACGTCGTGGTGATGACGATTAAACAGTTATTATTATCAATCAATGTTATCAATTATCATTGTGCAATAACCTTTGACATTTTGAAAACTGCAAACGTTTAAAAACAGTCGACGCCAATTATGAAATGTGGAATTACAGACAACAAAGTTTCGGAGAAAACCGTAAAGTGCTAGAATTGCCTTTTTGTTGGTTATTTATGTTCATGTGATGATGTTCAGAAATCTTAGAATGTTATAAAACTATTCAAATATTTTACCTATATCCTATTGTTTTATGAAACCTACCAATGTTTAAACGCTCACGGATGCGGTTATCAACATTAATTTGTTTACTCCACCGCCCAGTGGCCTATCAAAATAAATTGCATAACCTAATTCGTACTTGCTTAGTTTTTAAAGTTGCATTATAATCAATGGACAAACAAAAACGTTCTATGAAAATGCGCCATCTATTACCACCTCATAAATATGCCGCAAAGTTATATCATATACCGACAGAGGGCTCTTATGTCGTTTAAGCATGCTATTAGTTGTGCTTTTATGATATTTACAAATTTTTACTTTTTGAGAAAAAATTGGGTAGCATTAAGTTTTATATGTTTTAAACGGCTAAAAATATTTATTTACATATTTTTTGGATATTACCTTCATGTATTTTAGGTTTTTAATCCAAATTAATAAATCGTTTCTCCGATGGCCAGACGGGTAGCGCCATCTATCGAGAAAATTTACAAGCTATGAAACCTATGTTCCGAATGAGACCCCGTGGTCCTACTAAACCTAAACGTATCTGTCTGTCAAATCTATGCTATGATGACATACATACATACTCTTACTAATCTGTGGTGGTGTTTACTCTAATCTGTGGGTGGTGTGTATGTGTTGGGTGGGTTTGGAGGTAGTCCTCAAATTTATTTTGTAAAGTAGGTAGTCCAAAAACGGGAAAAGGAAATCCCCAGTACTAGGTAGCGAAATAGCATTTCATTAACTCTGTTTCTCCCTAAATGCATGAATTTCGAGATTCGAGAGTTAAGAAGAATATTGTTATTTCTACTTTTCTGAACCCAGCTCTTCGTTTTGTAACGTTCAGAAGGCCTTGTCTAGCGTCATGTTCATCGTTGGACTTACCGGAGGTCTTGCCACAGGGAAGAGCACTGTGCTTTCCATATTTCGAGAACATGGCGTAGCTGTTATCGATGCAGATGAAGTGGCTCGAAAAGGTAAATATATCTAACTAAGTTAGACATGCACTAGCTTAATCTACATTTCTGATCACTGTTGGATACAATGTTTCTGATGTTCCGGATCCTATCATGAACAAATCAATATCATTCTTCTTTATTTGCATGTGCGAATTGCTACATCTACTATGTGGATGTGGGTACCATTGCAACCTTGCTCAGCGGCAAATTATTCAGGTGGCATAGATGATGTGATTCTTTTATTTACTGCTCAAGCCTTATTTGTAACTTACTCTGTCCATCAAGGAATTTTGAATATATTAACTGAACATTACATGAAGCCTTTAAAATACTAAATATTGCATATTTTCTGCAGTACTGGAACCAGGCACAAAGGCGTGGAAAGAACTCAGAGAGTTCTTTGGTGATGAAGTATTATGTGTTGATGGGAAAGTAAACAGAGTTCGTTTGGGAGAAATAGTATTTGATGACATAGAAAAGAGACGAAAACTGAATGCAATCACACATCCCAGGATACAGAGTGCCATGATGAGGATGGCAGTGTCATATTTCTTTTCTGGGCATAGCTACATCGTAATGGAGGTGCCCTTGTTGTTTGAAACTGGGAAAATGCTCACATTTATGCATAAAATCATAACAGTTATTTGGTGAGTACACTATATAGCATTTATAGGTTGTCTTCTTTTAAAACTAATAAGTAAGCTCAAATATACTACTATACTTTCAGTGAAGACTTCCAACAACTAGAAAGGTTGTGTAAACGAAATGACATATCAGAAGTTGTGGCCACCAAGCGAATCAACTGCCAAATGCCTCTAGAGCAAAAAGTTGCCAAGTCACATTTTGTTATAGACAATTCAGGTGACTTTGTTAATACAAGACACCAAACTGAAAGTATAATAAGGATGTTGAGAAGGTCTAAGTTCACATGGTAAGTTTAAAATGTATTTTTTTATTTCCATTAATTTTTTATATTATTTCTAATTCTTAGGGTAAGATAACTCTTTATTTGTACATCACATAGGTCAAACACAAATTCGTACTTGTAGGAAATGTACAGTTTGACTCAATTTTATCCTGCATTATTTTATATTTGTTTCAGGTATTTCAGAGCAATAATTGTTATAACATTCCTATCAGTAATATTTGGCATAGTAAATGTGTATAACAATTTTACAGAAGGAAAAGAATAAGTACTTTGATTATGAACATTTGAAATGGCTATTAGGTTTATTGACAACATAACTTATTTGTATCACCAGAATAGTGCAATTTCTATTTTTTTATCAAGGCAATGTTTAATATGAGTTCAAATTGTAAAAACTAGTTTAGATTAGTACAATGTATAGGTAGATGACAAACATGTACCTATCACAGTAATGCCCACACGATTGTCTTGGCAATGGTGTTTGCTGTTATTAAAACCAATATACTATATAAGTATTATCTACTTGTGTTGAATGTTTTGAAAATATTTATGTGACCGCTAAGTCAGAAAAATATTAGTAACATAGTATAATATTAGATGTAGTGCATGATTGAGACTACATCTGAGAATGTCAAATAAGTCAAAATCTTTGATGGCTTCAGGCTTCACCATTTAAGTGAATGATCATGAATGACACAGTTATCATTTTTTTCTAGAAATGAGTACTTTCCTACCTATCATTGTTTAATATTATATTTGCTATAGTAAGGGTAGATTTTATAATTATAAAAATAAAATAAATATAGCGAAAATAATTACCTAATAAATACATAAGGGCTGAAAAAACAATATAGATATCACCAGTACATGTAATTACTTAAAAAATGACAGCCAAAAGTACCTTATTTTAGGGTGTAGTAGTGATAGGACGGCATGCAGTGATTTCTAGTTACATAATAATAATGTATGTTTTATAAATAATATAGGGATGTATGTATTGGGATTGGGATGATGGTAGGTATTTAATAAGCAATGTTTTTATAAGTCAAAGTTACAATAAGCCTTAATACAGGGAATATGGTTTGTTAATTTTGTTATACAATAGCAATAACTGAGTGAGTATAAATCAAATCAAAATATGTGCTGTATTCAAAATAATACTTTACTAGAAGTAAAGTACCGATTATGTTTATTATTAGTTTTAGAGCTGCATGATCTGATCATTTAAGGCCCACTTGCGCATGTTATTATCAACTAACTTGAGATTAAAAAGCCAACGAGTATTTGTCCTGTTATTATCAAATAATAAACTACCAATAACGAATTCATTTTATTTCATTTGTAGCTAGAGCTAAGTAACCTTGAAGGTGCCTATTCATTCACTTTGAAATATAATATACTTTATATGTTTAGTTTATTTTTGTTTTTATAGTGTTTTGTCACCATACAAACTGCGAGTCGGCCGAGTGGCGTATGCCTATGTCGAGTGGTATAGGCATACGCCCGGATAGCGTAAGACACGGGGTTCAGTTCCTCGTCTGTCAAAGGTTCACAGTTGCTTTTTACAAGTGCAATTTATACTTTATATGTTGTTTATATTTCATCGCCATGCCACTTCTTTCATTCTTTATGCTTTTCCTTACCTGAAGGTTGTCTGGAAGAAATTACTTCAAGCAGTAAGACCGCCTGAATTGTACTCCTATTTAATATTTGAGACATTTCAGTATTGTTTATGGTGTGCAATAAAGTATTATTATTATAAAAGATGTTTCAAAAAAACGAGTAAAGAATGAAGGGAGTTACTCAGAATCAGTAACTGAACAATTTTTTCCTAGAAACATGGGTCTAAATATGCCCAAAATTAATTGACTCTCCATAGAAATCAGACGGGTCACATGACCGATTTATAAGTAAATTATTTTTGGCGTTATTCGACCTATGTTTCTAGGAAAAAGATTCAGTTACTTATTCTTAGTCCCTTCATTCTTTACTCGTTGTTTTGAAACACCTTGTATTATATCCCGAGATATACATCCATATCGCTCACCATAGTTTACAATGGAACCCTTTTCACTGAGTAATATAATATTTTATACCAGAACTTTAATTTATTGACATTGCTCTGACTGACGCAACTTCGAGCTCGAGTTCGAGTGGCGTCCAGTCAGAGCAAACATCTCTGTACTTAGAAAGACAAATAATTTCTTCTATGTCTATGTTTGGTTATTCGATTATAACCCGTAACTACAAAAAAATAAAAGACAATGAGAAAACCAGTTCGTGCAAGTTTTATTCGTTACCAAGCAAATAATAGAATGAATAGCTACTGTGAAGAGGGAATACTCTGATGGGTCCCCATAACACTAAACCTTTTGTCATGACAAAATACTACACGCAGTGAACTTATTTGTAGGCAAAAAGTTTGATGCAGAGTCGAACCCCAGGTGCAGCAATATTCCCGTCAACATGTTGGTGTTCCTGTTCGTTGCGTGTTACATATTTTTTTAGTTTTATTTCCCTGAAAAACAATCAGTAAGTCGTTACCAAACAATCCAGTTTTCGTCACAGTACAAATCTTAAGTCTGTACAAAATTAATCCCATATTCAAAAGGCACCTTGACATACGCAAGTGGGCCGTACAGTGGGAATTTGTCAATCG
Source organism: Pyrausta aurata (assembly GCA_963584085.1). NCBI lineage: Eukaryota > Metazoa > Arthropoda > Insecta > Lepidoptera > Crambidae > Pyrausta > Pyrausta aurata. Next base: position 4,635,478 of record OY757251.1, read on the forward strand.
ACAAACATGGTTGGGTGATGTCTTGATTTAGAGTATAATTTTATGTCTGTGAAATTCCCGTCGACAATAGGATTTATAAATTCATAATAATTTTTATATTTTAATACAATCGTGAATTAATAATAAGTATTATAATATTTTTATAAAACCTCTACGTGATGCCCTGATCGTAATATTCGAATTAAACATTTAGATCTCAATTAAAATTTTCATCAAAATCAGTGTAGTGGTTTGACTTGTAATTTTTAGAAAAGTGGCGCATCTCTGTGGGGTGAAACTATCGCTACTGCGAGTGAAATCACTTATTGTGGGCCCTAATACTAATGTGCAAAGTAGCAACAATTGGACGAACCTTCGTCATTAGACGTGTCTATGTGCTGTGCCATACCATCTAATTCAAATTTTTTTTAAGGAAATGACGTCTTACACAAAGTTATTTATTGTCAATACGATTGGAATCTTCGATTTTTCAAGCGCAGGTTTTTCGTGGTTTTGAGCCCTATTCCTTTCCCCCATTTCAGTATGATTGGTGTGGCCGTGGTGGTTACCACGCGATGTCGTAATCCCAGTTCAGTTTTACCTACTATTCCCACTGCGGTGGACAACACATAGGAGTCATTCACTATCTGCGAAATATTATTCGTCGACTCTTCTCTCTGCGGAAGTTCGAACTCTTGCTTCAGCGGGTCGTAGTGATAGGAGCCGAAGATCGGCCTGTAAATAAACGAAATTGTGACACTGATCGATCTAATAACGGCTTTTTCTATGTAACTAGCGTTGTAAGTCTACCGTAGCCTACCAAAATGCACGGTAGCCTACCGGTAGGATACGGAATACAAGATAGCTTTCGTTCGTAGATATCGTTTACTATGGAATTTGCAAGATAACTAAGTGGAGTGGTTGGACCCCTAATTAGTAAAAGTTGGTCCGGAAACCCTCAGTGCGCGAGTCCGATCTGGGGCCCTATTTTTGAATCATTCGCTTCAAGATGGCGAGTGATTTTCGTTCGACCGTAGTGTCAAAAGTCATAGAAAAAAAATCCTTTTCGAACGAAAATCACTCGCCATATCCAAGCGAGTGATTCAAAAATAGGGGCCCTGGGCCCCGATTTTTTTTCTATGACTTTTGACACTACCACAGAATATATAATAGTACTACATACAGAACGGCCACTCACCTCCCCTCTCTAGTCTGACTTACCTCACTATCGCGCCGGAATTAGGGATCTCATTAGGGGACCGCCTAGCGGGCATGGCACGCGCATGTTTGCGACGTTAACGGAAGAACAAAGTTTTGTGTACGAGAGATGCCTAGGTACTGTGCAGTGTACGGGTGTCTTTCGTCCTCGAGAAATGACTCCGTTAGCAGCTTTTTTCGTTTCCCAAAAGATGAAAGACAGTAAGTAACTTCATACAAAATATGCCATCATAACTAACCTATTCTAACTATTCAGTTACAGTGAACAACTTTAAAAACGATAGGTAAAGGTAACATTCTTTAGAATTCTGTGTAGTTAAGGAATTATAATTGTATATTTATGTGATCAGTGAAGTTAGGCGTTGCTAAAGTAGATACTATCTTTTTATTTCTCCACAATACCACGTGAATATGACATTACGAAAATGAGTGCTTGTTACGTTGTATACTAAATTCAAGTAAATTACATTGTTTAGGTATCTGTTTATTTAAGTGAAAAGAGCTATGACCGGTGTAACAGACTTTGTCAACCCTTATAGCACGCACACAAACGCAGCGTCTGTGCAACACGCCGTCTGTCAATGTATGGCCAAAACGAAAAGTTTCTTCCGAGTGTCCGGGGTGTGACACTACGTCGAACGAAAATCACTCGCCATCTTGAAGCGAATGATTCAAAAATAGGGCCCCTGTACTTGGCCGGTTTATTATTTCCTTTTTGGAGTACCTCTATGCAGTTGTATGTTGCTATGTGTAGTATTATTATGGCTTTTATGGGGTTAAAATTGTAATTACTTTTTCGTGTAATGGTATGGGCTTTGGGCTTTGGGCTTCGAATCCCTATTTCTTTTTATTTGAGGTTAATTTTTAACCGACTTCAAAAAGGAGGAGGTTATCAATTCGACTGTATGTTTTTTTATGTTATGTTATCTAAAACATACTCGTATTCGCTAGAACTAACGTCGAAAACCAATAATTGTTTTATAAGCCGTTTATACTTAAAATAGCAGTTTGGCTTATCGTAAGATAAGAATTTTGGCGATTTAACCTTTTTTGCTGCTAGTAAAAATATAGTAAAACTCATGCATACGGCTTGAATCCTTCCTCAACAATAAAACGATGATATGGTCCAGGCTCGTCGTCTCCTAATACTTTGGAGTAACTGTAAACAATTGTTATTTAATTAAACAAAAAAGATATAAATTGGGTAAATACTATAAAACAGCATAAAGAACTTCATCCTCAGTGTTTAATCCATTTTCACCTACCCAGTTACTTACCTACCATATCACAGCTTAGCGTTTTAGTCCTGCCTAGGTAGCTTCTTCATAAGTAGAGGTAACTTTCTTCCATATTATAAAGCTGAAGAGTTTTTTGTTTCCCAGGTACTTACTGGACTGATTTAAAATTTTGTGTTGGCTTATTTATCGAGGAGAAGAGAGACTATAATATTTTTTAGGCTAAACAAACATCAGGAGCAAACTAAAAACGCGCGGACGCAGTCGCGGGAGACCGCTAGTACATTTATTAATATGTTCAGTTAATGAATAAAATACCTACTTCTTGCTGATTTAGTGTTTGTAAACTCCTGTAAAAACAATAGCAGCAGGGCACTTTTTACAGTTTGGATTACGGATACAACCTCAGTACGTCAGAATCAAAATACTTCCTACACTTAACTTAAAATCAGACTTAAAACAAATCAGACAGGTACTTTATGGCTTAATACGAGTATAAAAAGTTTTGAAAGTACCTACTTTAACAAAAGTTTCAGGATACAGTATATGCAAAACTCCGATAAAATCATGATTTTTGTTCGTTACTAAACACTACGATGTACTTTTAGTTTCCACTAACTTGCTATGTTTATTATTGTATCGAGATTTATTTCAGAGGCAAAATCAACACAATAAAACGTAAATTTTACGAGATTATTTTATGTGTTTCATTTTATTGCATTTTGTTATGTAGTATTTTACTACATTAAAATTCAGTTTTAACCTCTCCTACTGCTAAAAACACGCCCTTACCCTTCACTGTTAGAAAATTATTCATCCCTGCCGTGCCTGCCGCGAAGGTGGTAGCGACACGGCAATTCCCTAAACTACTTTGTCTTTCCTTACTAGAATTATTATAGAGGTAGAAACCGCTTTATTGAGCCTCCACCTGCTGCGCATACACAGGGGCACGGGGAAATGCATTGGGCTAAGTAGTTGACTGAATTACAAAAAAAAACCGGTTACGTGCGTGTCGGACCCGCGCACTGTGGGTTCCGTGCCACCCTTAACTGAATTCAGGGTCCACTTACTTTCACTTAACGAAAACATCACAATATATTGCGACAGCAAAAATAACTTTGTTTTTCATAGTGTTTGTATGAAAGACAAAGTTATATTTGCGGTTGATAAAAATGTGCAATATCTCAAAAACTACTGGTTCGATCTCCTTCAAACCAATTTTCGTTGCAAGTTTTTGTTGAGATCTACATCATATTTTTTTTCAAAATTTTCACTTTCTTAGTTCAAAAGTTAGAGGGCGGGGGGGGGACGCCCATTTTACCACTTTGGAAGCGTCTATATCTCAAACCTTACACTTTAAGAAAAAATGGTTTTAGAAACCTCAACATCATTTTAAAAGACCTATCCATAGACGCATAGGTTTGAGTAAAAAAAAATTTTAGGTTTTAGTTTCATGTATGGGAGGCCCCCTTAAATATTATTTTTTCTTACTTTTTGTATCTGAATCGGAAAGCGGTGAACAAAATACACCTACCTACCAAGTTTCAGCTATGTGATGCTTATAGTTTCAGAATAAAGTGGCTGTGACATACGGACGGACAGACAGACAGACAGACTTGACGAAACTATAAGGGTTCCGTTTTTTGCCATTCGGCTACGGAACCCTAAAAAGGCGCCATTGCGCAAGGAATGACGTCACATCCTCTGATAGGTGTTTGCGATCAGGCAGCGGTTGTGCGTTTTGGACTAACTAAATAATTTTAAATTCATAAATTTATTCGTATTATGATCACTCTAAAGCCAAACCATAATTAATCACTAGAAACTACTTACCAACATTGTGATTTGTTCTGAGTGGAAACTAGCCTAAGAAATGAAAATATTCCTGGTGCGACTCGCATGCGAATGCGACTACTCGCACCTCGCGAGTCGCGGGGGCGGTTTAAGCCGCTCCACATCCTTCACGCACGCAACCCTTTCTTGCCTCTCCCTCTTCTCCTGTGTGCTGTGCAGGCGGGGACGGGGACCCAATTTTGCGGTGTAGGACTACTAGAAAAATAATTCAGCAAACTGAAAACGCATGGACTTAGGCAGTCGCGGGGGATCGCTAATAAACAGAACATACTCGTACATAAGGCATAAACCTCGCATTCAGTGTACATCAAACTGTAACAAAAACAATCGCTGAGAAACAGTCTGAGAAACGACTTTTATTTTTAGGCATTATAAATAATCATTTTTACTAGCCGCAAATCCGCGCATACGATGGACGCGCTGTGTGTGTGAGTGTGGGCAGCTTTATGCTAGATAGATAGATAGATTCATTTATTGTAAACAAATACAATGACGTGTCATAATTCTAAAACAATAATCGTATGTTTAATCCTATGTTTATCGTGGTTCTTGAGATACAGCCAGGGTAACAAACAGTCGGACGGATGGACAGCTAACGAAGTCTTAGTAATAGGGTCCCGTTTTTACCCTTTGGGGGTACGAAACCCTAAAAAGTTTGGTTTTCAGGTCTAGAGCTGAAAATGTGTTTTTTGACAGAGAAACCGATGAAGTGCGTATCGGACTCGTGCATATAGGGTTCAGCATCTACCTAGCAGTATGCAGTAAGTGTTGTTTTTGCCTTATATGATCAAGGTATAAATACCTTACAAGGATTTTATTTTCTGAAATGACAGTATGAACACGGAACTGTCTTTATAAATGCTCTAGTCACACATCGCTTTCTGCGTGGTGCGGAACGCATCTTTTATATATTCTGTGGCATCTCATTTTGATAGGGATGTCCGGATGGTTTTAAAACTACTATAAATCGACTAGTAACGTAGAGGTATAAAATATGAAGTCATTACATCAAAATAGTTCAGCAGTAAAGTATTTACTTTACGGACGGTGTACGGTGGAACAACGGATTAAAGTATACATTTTTGCAGGCTTCATAAAAAGTAGTTATCTCTGTATATAGGTTTATGAAATCGTTGGATTGAATAATATTTAAGTATGGTGGGTGATCTAAATACATCCAAACATACTTAAATGCTAAAGGAAATGGCCGCATCGCCATACATTGTTTAGCCCAAAAGGGAAATAATATACGTCTGACCAAAACTACATAAATATATATTCGCTTTTAAATCTTATTTTATAATATTTCATAAATGTATCCGTAAATAGCAGAGTTCTCATGTGTCAGAATAAAATGAAAAAATATGTACATACGTTATTATAAAGTCTTCCACTCTCAAAGTAGATTGCGAAATCTTCACTATAATTATTATATAAATAACTAGCTTATTCCCGCGACTTCGTTCGCGTGGACTTCAGGTTCGTCCCGTCTAGTAGCGCAAAAAATGTGTTTTTTTACGACCTCACATTAGAAACCTCAAAAATTGTAGCCTATATGTTATTCTGATGTATAAGCTATATTGTGGTAAAGTTTCATTCAAATCCATTCAGTAGTTTTTACGTGAAAGAGTAACAAACATCCATACATCCATACATCCATACATCCATACTTACAAACTTTCGCCTTTATAATAGTAGTAGGATAATCATTATAACTCTTACATTCCCAATTGTTCAGCTCCAGGGGTATTTATTTACTAAGTTGTAGTTTGAGTAATTCTCATTGCAAGTGAACTATATGTTTTTATGAGAATAAATGTCTATAAACCTAAACGAAATTAACTATGTATGGAGTTAATCTCCTCCACAGTGCCTAGGGCCACAATTTTATGCACTAATAAATAAATAAATAAATAAATATCCTTAGACATTTCACACAGCGCCATCTGGTCCCAAACTAAGCAAAGCTTGTACTATGGTAACCAGACAACGGTTATAAACATACTTAAATACTTTTTTTTTTGTAAATACATACATATTATACATAGAAAACACCCAGACCACTACAAACAGACATGTTCATGCACACAAATGTTTGTAATGTGCGGGGATCGAACCCGTGACCTCTGGCGCAGTAGCCAATTTCTTAACCACTGCGCCAAATCGGTCGTCGGTAATGTACTGCAACAAATATCAATGGAATAGATTTTTAATGTTTGGCCCATACTATAAGTGTCAAGAATTGTTAGCAGAATCGGGCACCAAATACCTAGCGCCATCTGTGCGGTTTAAATGTAAACATATTGAATAAGCGCCATCTAGGCAAACAAATGTAAATCATAGCAAACCGTCACTTTCCCTTTCTCTCCAAAAAAGCAATTGCTATCACTTACTTACAAGAGCTAAATGTCAATTATATTACATAATCTACCATTTATAGTGTGTGTAGGTACCACCAACTTATCTGTACAATAGTTGAAAATGGAACTGCAGATGTCACTTTGAAAACGTCATTTCCGCCGTTAGTTATCATTATTGATATTGCCAAATTTAATAATTTCTTGCAATCACCAATAATTCCCCTATATTTAAAGAAATTGCAATATTTTAGGCCCACTTTTCATTGATCATTCTTACTAATTGGCACACTGCATTTTTTTATAGCTCTTCAAACAGTAAAGAGTGCATCAGTTGAACACAGAAAACTATGACGTCATCGTTTCAAATCGCCTTAGTAAATCTATGGAAAAGTAGCGTTTTTGACAATTAAAAAAATTACCTACGTCAACGACTGGTGTTGGCGACTAGCCTATTCTCAGAAGCAATTTTAAAAATACGTACTCACAAAATCATTCCCATTTGATTAATAAATAAATGGATGTTTGTTTTTTGTTTGTAATTTATGTACGACATCTTATTTTCATCGGTGATGATAATGAGCAAGGAAGCCTACACCAAAATAGCCCACATTCAAATTTTCTTTAAAATAAGTGGTAGAGAATGCCATTGGGCATTAATTCAACCCTTAAAGAGGTTAAAAAAGTTTTGATGAATACTTGTTTTGAATTTCTCATCACGTAGTTACGGCGAGTATTAAAAATCCAGAAGTATTTATTTATATAAAAACGCTAACATTTTTCGATCGGGTACCACGATATCATTCTGTCATTTTTCTTCTAAATAGAGGTAAGAGCATTAAGTGAGAGATTTTAATCCACTTAAAAAAATAAGGTTCTCAGTTTGACTTGTATGTTATTTATGTGGGTATGTTGGTCGCGTTATGTCGCTTTTAGCTTACTTAGCGATTTTAATGCGGTTTTTATGCAAGTGTTTTTTTACATCAAGGAGTAGATTATAGAAACGATTTAATTCAAATTGACTCGACTAAATGATTGACGACTCGCTATTCGCTAAAGAGCTGCGCATTCAATTCACATCCCTACTGTTTTTTAGAATTCTGCGGATGCAGATCTGTCTGTCATCCGAAGGTTTATTTTCGTCATTTCATTTGTGAATTGTATTCAAGCTATACTTTAGACTTACAAAATTCTCTGTATCCTTGAACCTTTTTTATTCGATCCAAATGTTTTGGGAATACTTTTCGTCGAATTATTTAAACAAATAACACTTGTTACGAAGCAATAAAAGTGACCATTGCATTTTATTTCACTTTGTTCCAAATAAGTTTATTTATTTACGTTTCTGGGACAAAGTCAAGAATGCGTATTAGATAGTGAGTAGCCTCTGTAAAGTAATAAGACGCAAAAAACAATAAATGGTGTTATTTTCAAAGTGGATAAAATGGCTCACTTCGGAAGACGTGGTGTTACGTATAGCGCACTAAACAACGAAGAAACTCCTCCTTTGGCGGGCCTGATTGAGAATCCTAATGCAGCTCCAGCAATGGTCACCCTGGACCACGAACACGAGGACACTACCAACGTCATAATCCACAAAGTACCTAAAACCAAAGGTGAGGAGTGCCTAGTCTCTTTGTTCTCATCAACACAACTCATGTCCTTGCTCTAACGAAAATACCACATGGCTAATAATAACAGTGTTGTGGTCAAACATTTGGTTATAAATAGCATGATGTTACATGTTTTTACCTGTTTATCCGAATAAATACACTTATCTAATGTGTTTGTAAATGAATTGTTGTTTTTGTAAGTTTTGATAACTGTAGAATGTCAGCAACCACAAGATAGACTATTATTCTTTGTTTTTTACTGTATTTGAATAGAAATGTATGACTTACGTAATTATTTCATATTCAATATTGTGTTGAATAATGTTGTATTAAAATCAAGTACATAATATTTCATTGAAACATTCTATCAAATTGTAAAAAATTAATAACCAACTAAAAATTTAAATTATATTGGGTTATAAAATAGTAAATAACTCTGAGCCACTTTAATAAAAAAATATTTTTCAGGAGGATGGACACACATAGAAGACCTAGACTCGTTTTTTACCAGAATGTACCGATATTACATCCGAGGTGGCTTTTACCCCATGATAATGTCAGACTTGTTCTCTTTGCTACAATTTATATTCATAGTGTGGTTCTCTACATTTTTGGTACATTGTGTAAATTATCCAAAACTATTCAGAAATGATGCCAGTGCAAATATAACCAGAAAATTAACACTGCAAGAAGTATTATACTCACCCCAAGAGTGTGTTACATTTATTTCATGGAAATGGTAAGTTTTATATTTATTTTTACAAACTATATGCTTTGCAATTATTTTATGCATCTGTTGTTGTGAAATTTTATATGGTAGTAAATTACTAGAATGTAATGCAATGCAAAATAAACATGCAAAAATATTAAGATTCATTGAAGAAACACATATTTTCTTCTTTGTTATCCGTAGGAATATATTTAAATGAACAATACATTTAGAACTCTTCCTAAAATATGTATGATCCCTTGACTGAAATCTTCCAGGGCTTGCATTTCTCATTTGAATATTTGTATTTTATGCATTCTGAATAAATTTGGGCTTGTCTGTTAGCTACAGTTACTTGTGTTGATGGTTTCTTATGTTTTTTATTCATAAAAAATGTTTTATGCTTCATGTATTGCAGAAGCAAACAATATCTTGCCTGTTGGATCCTTGAATTAAAAATCAAACTATATTAATAGTAGTTTAGCAGTGTCATATAAATGTGTGCTTTGTTTGTTTTGTAGGTGGTGTCTCATTGCCCTATGCTCCTTCATTTGGTTGATGAAATTAGTAATTTCAGTATACCATCTATATTATGCGTATGATACAAAATTATTTTATAATCATGCATTGAAAATCAGAGAGGTAAGTTTTAATTGGAGAGATATTATAAGACCGCTATGTTTGTTTCACTTGAGTATTTTTGTTATTGTGTATTTGTTGTAGAGTGATCTAGCATGGGTGAATTGGTCAACAATTCAAGACAGAGTGAGAGAGGCACAGCCCGAGCACCACATGTGTGTACACAAGCAGGAGATCAACGAATTAGACATATATCACAGAATACTCAGGTATTTTTTAACATATTAATTATTATTTATTCCAATATTTAATCTCACTTTCTACAATCAAACTCAACTTGAATTCTGTAAAAATGATAACTACCTATATTGAGTATTGCATTGATTTTACACTACTATTTCCGTCCTCCATTTATTGCCATAGAAGGGTAGTACCTATCCTGTTGGTCTCTGAAAAGATTATTGCCATCTATAAGTTTGATGAACTAATTATTTTATGATAATTATTGTAACTAGTATTAACCGGCAACCAAGCACAAGATGATTGCATGCAGTGCAACGTCCAGCTGAGTGATTTGTTGCCTTATCATTTTATCTTTATGAAAAACATACACTATACTATTTATTGTGCAGTGCGAATGTGTTTCATTTCATGTTGAGAAAGTTATTCTAATATGTCTCTAGCTAGTAAATCAGGCGTAATAATAACAAATCTTTTTTTTTACAGATTTAATAATTACATGGTAGCTATGGTGAACAAAAACTTGCTTCCACTACAGATTCATGTGCCTTGTATAGGAGATTTCCATTATTTATCAAGAGGTCTGAAATGGAATCTGGAGTTTTTGTTATTTTGTAAGTATTTGCAAACATTTTAATATTGAAGTGGGTTATTTTTTACTGTGTATCCACTGTATTTTTAAAGAAATGTGCTGTTACATACAAAAATAAAACAGTATGTATAAAATATCAACCAATCAATAAAACTTTTATTGTTTCTGCATAAAGTACAACTCCTGTGTACCTAACACAGGAGTTTAATTTAACACAGTTTACTGAAAACCTGCCACTTGAGCGTACTATAGTTACAAAAAGTCAGTAGAGAACTCCATGATGCACCAAAAACTGCATACGAAATTATTAACAACAGTATTCAAAAAATATCAATAATCTATACATATAAAAGGCTTTGTCCTGAATGACTGACTGACGGATCAACGCACAGCCTAAACCGCTGATCGCAGGGACCTGAAACTTGGAAGGTGTGTTCTTTGTATGACGAAGGGATCCGATAAGAAGGGATTTTCCGAAATTTCAACCCTAAGAGGGTGAAAAAGGGGTGCAAAGTTAGTATGGGAAAATGTTATTCCTTGGTCCAATCTACTTCAAATTTTGCATAAACATTCTTTAAGAAAATTAAAGAAAAATGTGTATCAAATTTTATTGAAATTTATCTTGTAACGGGGTTAAAAAGGGGTAGAAGAAAGTTATTTTGGGGATGATTTGCAACAAAATTGATATCAATACTTCTTGGTGCTTGATTGAAAAAAAAATTTTTTATTTTTGACAATCATTTGAGATATCTGAGACAAAATGTTTTGACACATGTTTGTTATTGATATTGCTCTCGAGAAAAGATTTTATTTCTTAGAATAGTAAATGATATTGTTTTGTGTTTAAACAGGGTAGGTAGCGGTCTGTGTGATCTGTGTCCAGTGTAGATGGCAGATCGTTTGTTCATATTGTCGGTAGACATTCTACGCTGCTCCTGTGGTCGAAAGGTCCAATCTGCAACTTTTCTGCAAACTTTTCGTGGGGGGCCTATGTTTAGCAGTGGACGGCTTTTGGGTGTTGATGATGATGATGGCGTAGATCTGTACATAGAGTTGTCCCTTTGAATTTACGATTTGAATTCAAGAAAGTAGAGTATTCGCTATAACCATAAACAAAGCTACAGTTCAAACTCTTAAGGTAGCGGGAGAAGACTTGAGGGAATTCGCTCCTCCCGCAGCCTGTATGTGGCATGATGCCTGTGTAAGCGCAGAGAGTAGCCTGATCTATTAGTACCCGAAAGAAATATACGATTGACGATAGGGCGTAGGAACTATTTCCATTTCGTTGTAAAATAAAAAGATAATATCCCCGTTTAAGTTTGACCATTAAAGACCGGGCTACATGTTGAGTGTACATAAAATATAATAAATAATAATTAAATAAATATGCACCAGACAACACACCAATTGTCTGGTTTCGTGGTAAGGAATTATCTTCCTTGTGATACGAAGTACCAGACAACGATTATGACGGGGGCGTCTCCCATACATAAATACTTAAATACATATAACATCCATGACTTAGGTTCAAATGTTCGTGCTCATCACACAAACATTTGCCCCTTGCGGGATTCGAACCCTCGACGGCCGGCGTAATAGTCATGAGCGCTAACCAATACCACAAAATATATAATAGTACTACCACAGAACATAAAGAACGATCGTTTTTTATGTTCTGTGAGTACTACCCAATACACCAAACGCGTCGTCGAATATAACATATATCTGTACGCACTTCTATGTACATATTTTAAAACTGGATGTTTTCGTTTGTTTGTTTGAACGCGCTAATCACAGGAACTATTGGTAAGGGTATAAAATATGATAGATAGCTAATTTATCAGGGAAAGCTATAGAAGTAGTTTAATGTGTATAGGTAAAGGCTTATAAATTTTCGCTACGATCTATGGGAGTTAAACTAAAAAGCGCGTACGAAGTCGCGGGCGGGCCGCTAGTAATATTTATACAATAGTTAAATTTTTAATCAATCCTCAAAACTACATGGTTAACAGTACTTATCTCTACAAAAATATTTTTGTCAAAAGAGTGGTGTTTTCGAAATCCAGGCAATCTTAATATACAGCTTCACTGTACCCTAGTATTTGAATGGAAATATGTTAGTGTACTTTCAAATTATACTTTAATGATGTTTTCCTCACAGTTAGTCCGTTCAGTCCGTGGGAGAACTGTTGGCAGCTCCGCGAGTTCTACAAGGATCACTCGAAGCGGATGCTGCTGGCGCGACAGCTGGAGAAGCAGATCCTACTGCTTGCCCTCATCAACCTGCTGCTGGCCCCACTCGTGCAGGCCTGGCAGATACTCTACTTCTTCTTCAACTACGCCGAGGTAAGATACATGGCAGCCTGTAGCCGCTAGTATACAAGCATACTCTAAGCGGATGCTGCTGGCGCGACAGCTGGAGAAGCAGATCCTGCTGCTGGCCCTCATCAACCTGCTGCTGGCCCCGCTCGTGCAGGCCTGGCAGATACTCTACTTCTTCTTCAACTACGCCGAGGTAAGATACATGGCAGCCTGTAGCCGCTAGTATACAAGCATACTCTAAGCGGATGCTGCTGGCGCGACAGCTGGAGAAGCAGATCCTGCTGCTGGCCCTCATCAACCTGCTGCTGGCCCCGCTCGTGCAGGCCTGGCAGATACTCTACTTCTTCTTCAACTACGCCGAGGTAAGATACATGGCAGCCTGTAGCCGCTAGTATACAAGCATACTCTAAGCGGATGCTGCTGGCGCGACAGCTGGAGAAGCAGATCCTGCTGCTGGCCCTCATCAACCTGCTGCTGGCCCCGCTCGTGCAGGCCTGGCAGATACTCTACTTCTTCTTCAACTATGCCGAGGTAAGATACATGGCAGCCTGTAGCCGCTAGTATACAAGCATACTCGAAGCGGATGCTGCTGGCGCGACAGCTGGAGAAGCAGATCCTACTGCTGGCCCTCATCAACCTGCTGCTGGCCCCGCTCGTGCAGGCCTGGCAGATACTCTACTTCTTCTTCAACTACGCCGAGGTAAGATACATGGCAGCTTAAATTAAAGCCTTGTGTTGACTTGACAACAAACATGTTTTCATGTAATCCGTTTAGGACATTTTGCTCGATAAAGGTACATAAGAGCATGATCACTACATGAAAGCGATTGAGAGCATGATACAAACGTAGCGCCTACTCTCTTAAATAAAAACGCAGTCAATTCGCGCTGTCGTTTGTAATCATCAGCATCTCATTCTCTCGTTGGGAAAATTCTCAAAGACAGAACGAACAACTTAATGACTTCCAGAGAAATAGATCTTTACCTTTAGGTTACTGAATTGACCGTTGTCATAATTTTATTTATAAAGCGTTCAATGCAATCAAGCGGCGCAGTATTCACGGGTAAGCCGAGTAGATAAAACTCAGGCTAATGTGTGTCATACCCAATTTGCCCAGTAAACTCGTCCTAGATTCTTAAGTACACAAATTCGTCCTTGACCGCATAATAGATAATTTATAGTTCTATACTTACTCGTAGTTCTAATTTATGCACTATTAATCCACCTTGTAAAAAATAAGGAAATAAAATATTTACCTAATTTGCGTGTTTCATGGATTCTTATTTACATCTGATTGATTACGTGTACATTATTTTTAATGCTTGGGGTTTTGGTATCTTCAACAATAAAATATGAGATAGTTTAAGAATGTATTTGACTAAGTTTGAGTCGGTAGTCATATTATTTCATTTTGTCTTTGCATTTTCGGGTCTAGATGTCATACTTGCTCTTGGTTCGAGTATTATGATGGCATGAGTGAATGTTTTATCTAAGGCATAGTGACAGAGAAAAACATGGACGTGTTTTTAGGGTTCCGTAGCCGAATGGCAAAAAACGGAACCCTTATAGTTTCGTCAAGTCTGTCTGTCTGTCTGTCTGTCTGTCTGTCTGTCTGTCTGTCTGTCCGTCCGTATGTCACAGCCACTTTATTCTGAAACTATAAGTATCACATAGCTGAAACTTAGTAGGTAGGTGTATTTTGTTCACCGCTTTCCGATTCAGATACAAAAAGTAAGAAAAAATAATATTCAAGGGGGGCTCCCATACATGTAACTAAAACCTAAAAATTTTTTTTTACTCAAACCTATGCATGTGGGGTGTCTATGGATAGGTCTTTTAAAATGATGTTGAGGTTTCTAAAACCATTTTTTCTAAAAGTGTAAGGTTTGAGATATAGACGCTTCCAAAGTGGTAAAATGGGCGTCCCCCCCATCTAACTTTTGAACTAAGAAAGTGAAAATTTTGAAAAAAATATATGATGTAGATCTTAACAAAAACTTGCAACGAAAATTGGTTTGAAGGAGATCGAACCAGTAGTTTTTGAGATATTGCACATTTTTATCAACCGCAAATATAACTTTGTCTTTCATACAAACACTATGAAAAACAAAGTTATTTTTACCGTCGCAATATATTGTGATGTTTTCGTTAAGTGAAAGTAAGTGGACCCTGCATTTAGTTAAGGGTGGCACGGAACCCTCAGTGCGCGGGTCCGACACGCACTTAACCGGTTTTTCTTATTTCAAATTACTATGTAAAGGCCCGACCCCTTATTGGGTCTACGTTCAACTACGCTCGCTACGTTTCGCGACGCCTTAGTGGGGTGCATGCGCCGATCTCGTAGTTCACGTACTTGAAGAATGCGGTAAATCTAATGTGAGGTCATCCTTCTAGCCAGCGAAAAAGTAACTTGGTTATCGAAGTAAATATAAATATGCGCCGGCCGGACCACAGCAATTGCCTGGTTTTGAAGTAAAGAATTTTCTTTCCTCCGTCCCCGTTATAATCGGGGACGTCTTCCATAAATGCTTAAATATACATATACCTAACATCCATGAGTTAGGTACAAATGTTCGTGGTCAACCCACAAACATTGCCCGTTATGGAATTAGAATGCGCGACCGCTGGCTCAGTAGTTAGGAGCGCTAACCACTGCACCAAACGTGTCATTGAAGTAGAGGCAATTCAATTATTGTTAATACAAATAGTACAAATTAATTCACAAAATGCCCCGTAATTTGGTGTGCCTTTTTTGGCATAGGCGTCCTCCAACTGTTTCCATTGGACTCTCGTCCAGTGTAGTCCCAAGGTCAGCCCGAGTTCATCTTGCCAACTTCTTAGCGTCCCTGTTTTCTAGTGGTATCTTGGATACCAGAGGATACCTGCTTGCTCCAATGTTCATTGAGCAGCGCAGCATGTGGCCCGTCCAGCCCCACTTCAGAGAAACACTTATTTATTAAAAGTAAAGTAAGCCTGTTAGCATCCCACTGCTGGGCAAAGGCCTTACCTCAAATGTGAGGTAGTATGAGCAATACTCCACCACGCGGTCTCAGTGCGGATTGGCGGAGGGGTGTTTGCAAGGCAAGCGACCAACCTTGCTGTTAGATTTTTTATCAAGCCGCCCATAGGGCCTCTGACTAGGCTTAACGACTAATACCAATCCATATTAGCCGGGACCAACGGCTTAACGTGCCTTCCGAAGCACGGAGATGCTCGTGGTATGCGCCACTTATATGGTCGGAATGGTCACCCATCCAAACACCGACCGCGCCGTAAGTTGCTTAACTTCGGTATTAATACCAATGCGCTACGAGCACCTTATTTATTACTAACACCTATTTACTCAGCACCGAAGTGAATACCCTTCCTTTGTCCGCCAGCTCGTTAAGCGGTCGCCGGGCTCGCTCGGGCTGCGCACGTGGTCGCTGTACGCGCGAATCACGCTGCGTCACTTCAACGAGCTGGAGCACGAGCTGCGCGACCGGCTGAACCGCGCGCACAAGCCCGCCTCCAAGTACCTGGCCAGCTTCACGTCGCCCATCACCACGGTCGTCGCCAAGTGAGTGTCGCATATGATAGAAGTCGGCTGTACACGTAAATGTACCTCTGCTGAAAAAAGTTTTGATTTTTCAGTTAGTTGACTGAATGGCAATTGACCACAAGCCACTGTACATTTGGCTAATATTGGAGAACAGCATCGAATTTACTTATTTTCAATTAGTAAGTAGCCCTAAATACCAATAAGAGAAGTAAAATTAATTCTAAACTTCCACAAATAATGTTATAGCTAAATAAAAACCCTGAATTTCTCTAAGAAATATTAAAATTGAAAAAATAATCCTGAGAACATCTACGAGGATATTGATATTAGTTTCCAGTATACAATTTATTTTTAATAATTTAGGAATTTGTTTCATCGCTGCTTGTTGCTTAGCCAAGAATGGTCATTTCCTTTTAGTGGTAAAAATACCGTCACTGGGGTCGTTGTCGCCCCTAGGTAAGATATCTGGCCCCTAATTCTCGTGCAGTTCACACCCGAAAAAAGTTCACCGATTGAATTTTCTTTTTCGAAGTAAAAAAATCTCTTTTGTGCGGTAGTTTTTTTACGTGTGGATATATTACTTGAATTATTAAGTAAAACGTATTCGAATTACTACACGGAAACAGTTCGATTTACGCCAGAATCGCCACCCAGGTCAGAGGCAGATTTAGCAAATAGCCCGGCCTAAGGTAGCCAGATATTAAAGGCACTCATTCATGACAAGCTTTTTTAATGATGGGTATTAAGAATAGTCCTCCTCCTTAGAAAAAAAACCTTTCCAGTGCATCAACAGTGCTAAATAATTTATTTACAAACTTGATCTCCATAGGAGATGATGATTCAAGCTTCGACTTTTGTCAGTGTCAACGTATGAAAAATTAAAAATAAAACAACTGCGTAATAAATTAAAGCTTTCTTCAATGCTTAAAACAAACCACATTAAAATAACATTCCAAATAGTTAAGAAACTAAAGATCTTCTTCGTCATTTTCGTTGGAAATAAAACAACATGCAATTTGGCATGCATCCCATTCTTTATTTACACCGATAGGTGTTGTCGCGTGAAGGAAATTGTGTATATTTAGCACCGAATTTCTTTGATTATTTCGTGACACATAGTTATAAGAACGCTGTCACTTTTGTCTGAACTGTTACACCGTCTGTTCTGCGTCTGTAGTCCATCAGTCTAGTCAGACCTAACGAAACGGAAACCTATACGGACTGACAGACTGATGAAAATTAGACCCTGAAAATTGAACTCTGAAAGGAAAGACAGTATTTATGTATTCACATGAAATAATGCTTCTGAAAGAATGCATTGGCAAATATACGATCTGTCTATACAGTGTAAAATTGCAATTGTCTCTAATAATGCTTCAGTCATTAATCAATTCCATCTCAATCTGAGATATTCGGTTACTCGTAAACGCTAGTACTCGCATGATGATCTTGACCGCCATTTTACTGTTTGAAGGTCAGATTCTGTTTTGTTTTTGTATTCGCGCATTATGGCTGGGTTGCTACTATACCCGACCGGTGAATATTTGTTCACAATACACCGGATCCCACAAAAAAAAAAACGTATTATCCCATACTTGCACGCCGCGACGTCTTGTTGAAGTTAATGCTCTACAAAAAGTTTGTTTGACACTGGCAAAATATGTGCATCTGGATTGGGGGCCCATTTTTTTAACTCTTGTGAAATGAAATAAAACTCTAAGGATAATTTAGTTAAAAATAGTAAAAACTTAAAGCATAGGGCCAAAAATTTCTTAAACATAAATTACAACTTTTATGGATAAATAACTTGGGCCCTCAATCCAGATGGTGGCATAGCCTAATCTCCGTAAGTATTATCTCTGGTTTAATATTTTTTATTGAAGGATTTAGTTAAGAATTTCTTACATATTTTAAGAAATTCCCAAATCTGTAGAACATGACGTTATAGATTTATGGCGGTATATCTAGGGCCCTCACTCCGTTATTGTCTGAACCCTATAACATGAATTTATCTGAAAAAATAAATTACGACTATTAGAAATGTTACTTAAATACACTCGGTGAATTTCTTAAAAAGAAATAATGACTCAAAAGATAATTGTTAAGAAGTACATGAAGGTCGTAACGTCTGAACTGAGAGCCCAATATTTTTGGCTTTATTGACTAGGCACAGCGTCTTAGATTTACGCAAATTTGATGAGAATTTTAACATTTTCTTAATTAAATTATAACATTACGCCCGTTCTTCTAAATTTCATATTTAAAGAGAAAAATAACTTTCAACTTTCTTTAAGAGAACAAATTGTAGGGTGACCATTAGTTTATCATAGTATTTAGGGACCGTCTATTAATTCCTTGAAAGTAACTTAACTAGGAACCAACATAGTTATAGCGATTAGACCAAAAAAAAAATTAAACTAAGACATGCATGAATCATACTCAAATCAGGTTGTTTCAGGTGTCAAGCCAATGCGAGCTGAGTACCATACCTATCGATTTAACCCCCATGTATTCTACAATTATTTGAAGTTTTCGAGATAACGTATTCTTTCGATATTTTTCATGATACACCTAGATGATGGCTTTAAAAATTATATCTTTTTTAGGTCAACTTCTCTTGGATATTTTAAATTTAGTCAGAAGCTATGGAGTACACATAGATGTGAAGTAAATATTTTTTTAATAACTGTACCGATCGTGAAATATTTTTAAGAATGATTTTATTTCATTTGCGTATTTCGACGCCTCTGGTGCTATAGTAAGGCTGCGCTTTACAAAATATACACTTACACTATGATAAACTATGGTCACCCTACAATTTATTCCCTTACAGAAAGTTAAAAGTTATTTTTCTCTTAAAATATGGCATTTAGAAGAATGGACGATATGTTACAATTTAATTAAGAAAAAGTTAAAAATCTTATCGAATTTGAGTTAATCTATGACGTTGTGCCTAGTCAATAAAGCCAAAAATATTGGGCTCTCAGTTCAGACGTTACGACCTTCATGTACTTCTTAACAATTAACTTTTGAGTCATTATTTATTTTTAAGTAATTCACCGAGTGTATCTAAGTAACATTTCTAACAGTCGTAATTTTTATTTTTCAGATAAATTCATGTTTTAGGGTTCAGACAATAACGGAGTGAGGGCCCTAGATATACCGCCATAAATCTATAACGTCATGTTATACAGATTTGGGAATTTCTTAAAATATGTAAGAAATTCTTAACTAAATCCTTCAATAAAAAATATTAAACCAGAGATAATACTTACTGAGATTAGGCTTTGCCACCATCTGGATTGAGGGCCCAAGTTATTTATCCATAAAAGTTGTAATTTATGTTTAAGAAATTTTTGGCCCTATGCTTTAAGTTTTTACTATTTTTAACTAAATTATCCTTAGAGTTTTATTTCATTTCACAAGGGTTAAAAAAATGGGCCCCCAATCCAGATGCACATGGCAAAATGACTATTATTTTAATAATGCTAACTCAAAAAACATTGATATAACAATTATAAAGTCTGGCAAGCGAAAGCTGAATCGTATGCCAGACTATAAAAGTGTGCGCCAGACAACACAACATTTGTTAATTAATTATATTAAATTCGAAAGCAGGACAATAGTAGGGCTGTTGTCTGGCGCATATAAAAAAATAAAAACATTTATTTACAGAAAACATTGTACATTATAAGATCGTATTAAACAGAACAGTTTCACATGTCTTACCATAAAATGTCATGCAATGTTTTTCAATAACATACAAAAATATTTATTTAGTTTAATTTCTTTTGTTTAGCGAAGTAAGCAATTTCTTCCTAGTGTTACGGATACCCGACAATAATTATAAAATACTTAGATTACAATACATTTTTTCCCAGGAACGTGGTTTTCCTCTCCGCGAGCGTGCTCGGCGTGCTGGTGGTGCTGTCGGTGTACGACGAGGATGTGCTGACGGTGGAACACGTGCTCACCATCATCACCATACTGGGCTGCGTGTTGGCTGGTGCTAGGTATGTTTTTATTAAAAGATTTTTGATGTTTGCATAGGTACTGTGCAGGATAGCTACGATTTGAGGGGAAAACTAGGGCTAATAAAGAAATATTAGGGAACGGGACATAAAGGCTCGGGATATTGGGTGCCAACTGTTTATTAAAATATTTGTTTGACAAAGTCAATCAAAAAAGAATAGAAAACCATAAATTAAATAGAAAAAGTATGAATGTGCGTTGAGCACAGGTACTAAGCACTTGCATATGTTACTGAAGTCGAATCTTATTAAAGTTCAGCTGTTCAGAGAATGCTACTCGTATTTTGACATTTTAAATTTTGATACAAAATGTATAGAAAGAATTTTACAGTTACTTGAGGCCTTTTTTGTGTCAGGAAAATGCTCTTATGCCCACCGACCGCGGGGGCAGTTGGGGGTTATGTGGGACTCCAGGGTTTGTGGGCCCGCCTACCGACCAAAAACTTGATGACGTTCTCACGTGCCATTAGTGCGGCAAGAGCTGACGGGTCAGGCCCTGGGCTTAAGCCTTGAGTATTCGTCCGCAGCTCTTGTCTTTGGCTGTACGAGCTAGCATCGTACATTGCGACAACCACGGCGTCAGCGACCTACATCGCAGCGGCTGACCGATGAACCCATCAAGCAACGTCGGCACTCTCACCGGCGACACACAAGCAGAAACCTTCATATGTTTACATACAATAAAATAATTATAAATACATGTAGCATAACAGCAATAAATCAGATATCAACCGTCCGTGTTGGTTCTCATTTCCCTCCGCTGCGGCCAAGACACCCTTCGCCGTCACTATGATCAGTCTGGTGAGTCTGCCAGACTGGCAGCGGGTCCACGCCACCTACCTACCGTCCTGACGCTGCTACCCTGGGCGACCTGGGAGCAGCTCTCCTACCACAACATCCTTATTATATCTACGTATCTATTGTTAGGCTGGACTAGGGCTCTAGGGACTTAGTATCTTAGGGAAAGGGATATCTACGCCACTAGGGAGTTAGTTTCCATCCTGACCGTTTATTAGACTTAGACAGACGGGACTTCTTCCCGCCTGTACATTGGCTGTGGCTCGCTAAAACAGCAAGCGCCACCCGACAGTTACTTGAGGCCTATGTTAACTTGGGAATATTGGATGTTATATCTCACGTATGCATGCATTACATGTGGTTAATCCGTCTTTGATGTTTCGAACACTGTAGAACATTCGTGGTCGTGCGTAGGTTAAGATGTTATTTGTCATTTACATTGTTTTAGACTTTGATAGTATGCCATGCTGCTGGAAATTTCCATCTATCTTCTCTGTCTTTCTGCGTGAATAGGAACGTTAAATAAAATTAACCAGTGATCTTAGTAATTATTTAAAAAAATTAATTACTATTATAGATAGTGCCATCCACGACGGCGCGCCCCTCCACTCGTCCAAATCGTTTATAGTACATGTGTGCAAGCTTTTTCCAACATTTGAATTGAATTTAGAACATCATAATGACTTTTGAATGACAAGCACACTACAAAAAATACACTCAAAGGGAAAGATACTCTACTTAGATATAGTTTCAAGTAGATGGTTAGCTACTAGACGAGTAATATTTTTTTTTAAATTGCACCAGTAACATTTTAACTATTGAAGTAAACGAAACACGTAAGTACGTTTTGTAACATTTAAAATGTTTTAAAAAAAAATCTTTATAAGAGAACTGTCGGTCCACCGGGACTTCATATGTTTCTATTATTCCTAGTGTGATGTTTTATAGCCTTCCCCGATAGAGTACACCTCGGTAATTTTATAAGTATCACATGCTTTTTTTATTTGAAATTGTTTATGGTGTTTAAGTTACCATTTTACCTAATTATTTAGTAAATTTAATAATGTCAGAAGATTATACAAGTTTTATTTTTGAGTACAAAACACTGGGTTTTCCTTGATATTTTAAAAGTAATTTAAGTAGAGCCACTTTCGTGACGAGTCTGAATTTTTGAATGACGGCCGGCTCGCAACTGACGTGCGTGTCACCCCCCGCACCCCGCACCTTTCTCAATCAAAAAAGGAGTGGGGCGCGCCTTCGTGGATGGCACTATCTATAACTAAAACTCACTTTATGTAATGATTTCGCGAACACATATTTTAAAATAAAAGTCTGCCGTTTCGAATGCTTTTCACCATCCGACGCAGTCTGCCTGTGACTACGTTATTTAAAAATAAATGTTCGTGAAATCAATCCGTAAAGTGTGTTCTATCAATGGGTAGTATTTGCGTAAACTTCAGAACCAAATAACTAAATGAAAAGTTCCACCTTAAGACTACCAGTGACCACGAACGCAGTAAAATGTTCGAAACATCGGGCATTAACATAAAATAAGATAATCTCCACTTTAAATGTCTGTATATAATTGCACTTGTAAAAAGCAACCGTGACTCTGTGACAGACGAGGAATCGAACCCCGTGTCTTACGCTATCCGGGCGTATGCCTATATGGCGTAAGACACGGGGTTCGATTCCTCGTCTGTCACAGAGTCACGGTTGCTTTTTACAAGTGCAATTTATATTATTAAGTTTGTATAGTGACAAAACACTATAAAAACAAAAATCAACTATAAATGTTTTGACTTTCACGCAGTAGAATATTCAAAACGTGTGGTATTAACATTAAATAAGATAATCTCCACTAAAATTATATGTATATTGTGTTGGAACCAATACCTGCACCGCTTGCAGAGCGCTGATAGGCGAGGAGGACCGGCTGGGCTGCGCGGGCCCGGCGCGCGGCGAGGAGCTGTTCGTGCAGGTGCTGGGGCACGTGCACTACCTGCCCGCCGCGTGGCGCGGCCGCGCGCACACCAGGGACGTCGCCGCGCACTTCCAGCAGCTGTTCCAGTTCCGTGCGGTGGGTTGAGATAACAACATGGCTGACCAGACACACGTTTTATAGTCTATACTTATATTATAATGCTGAAGACTTTGTTTGAACTCGTTAATTCCAAATTGATTGTACGATAAAAACATTTTTGGGTTAGATAGTTATTTAACGGGGAAGGCTATGAAACATGAAGGGATTTAAAGGTTAACGCGCGTTCGTAGTCGTAGAGCTCTTATAGTCAACAATATGGCCGACAGCCGGACGGTATGGTGTACATTCGTCTTTGTACACCACAAAATGGATGAAAGCCATGTTGTGAAAAAACAGATCTAGTACGTCTGCTCATCTAGTCTTTTTCTTTGTTGTTCTTGTACGTACAAACCCCCATGAATTTCTTACACATCTTTTCAGTGATCCTGTCCGACTTCACCGACGGACGTACTGCGATACGGATCCTCTTGATCAGTAGTGCAGAGAAGTACTTTTATGTAGAACTTTCCTGTTCCAATTTATTTTACAATGTTTAACTGTCAAAATGGCATTTTATAATGTTTATTTATCATGTCATAACACACAACTTGCGTACAACCAAATTCATAATGATAAGCGACATTTCATAAGGGCAGTTGTAGCTATATCTCATCTTTTTAAATAAAAATAACTTGCTATTTGTGTTAGTCTCGCTAAAACTCGAGAACGTTTGAATCGATTTGGCTGATTTTAATCTTTAAATATTCGTGGAAGTCCAGGGGAGTTTTAAACGGTGATGAAGTATAGGATAATAAAATAACTATGCAACGGCGACGGGGGCGCCGACGGCAAAAAAACGAATTTCGCTGGGATCGCTAGTTAATAATGTAAATATTTATCTTATTATATTTATTTTTTACTTTATTTTTGGTGGAAATGGTTTTTCTAATTTCAACATTTATTGTACGAACACTTATAGGAATCTATAATTAGCTGTACCTGTAAGTCACTAAGAAACAGGAGGCCTACAACGAAAAACTAAATCCGTCCATACGATTATCGTTTTGGGGGTCCGAAGCATTTTGTAGTAAGGATTGCATACTAAAAATTAGAGATGCGCCGAGTAGCACTTTTGCCGAGTACCGAGTACCGAGTATTACTCGGTTCATTTTTTTTTCAAGCGAGTACTCGGCCGAGTAACTCGGTTCAATCAAACTCCTGTTTCGGGTGTGTAAACAAGTACAAACCAGGTTCGCGCAGAATAAGCCTTCATCAAGCCACAGAGCGCAATGATCCTTAAAGCCCCATTACTTTTTTTTGTATTACAAAATCCACAGCATGATGATAACATAAAATATAGACATGTAAGACTTAGAGCCAATGACGAATTTACATTTTATTTACTAAATTTAAATAAGATCGCTATTTCAAAGAGAATTTGCTAGCAAAAGACAAGTGTCCGTTCGAGTGGTGGGCAGATCCCCTAACAAGGTATTTAGAACTAGCACGCTTAACAAGAGTGTTTCAATGAGCACCTGCAAGCACCATTCACAGCTGATTATTTTCGGAGGCTGGTAAAGTCTACGAAGAAAAATTGATTTGTCTGTTACTAAAACGTGCAGAGAGCTTTGCATCACCACAACGCAATCTAAGTTTATAAAATTTCACATATTATTATTTTTATTAACGTTTTCTTAATTTTGTCTCTACTCATTCATTATCATTATTGAGGTTGTGATAGATTTCCCCAGTCGTTTATATAATTTCTACCTAAATAATATTGCTTTACTTAAACCGAGTATACTCGGCATTGAAACCGAGTTACTCGGCCGAGTACGAGTATCAAAAAACCTGCCGAGTACGCCGAGTACCGAGTATTAACCGAGTACTCGGCCCATCTCTACTAAAAATGCTTCGGATCCGCAAAACGATGATCGTATTGACGGAATTGTTTTTCGTAGTAGGCCGTCAGAATGTAATTTTATATTGTATCGATGTTGATTTCTTAAAAAAAATTGGTTGCCTGTAAAGTCGGTATACGGGCGAAAGTTTTACGTGACAACGACTTTTGATGTCTGTCTCTCTCGCTCTTAGGCGGGCTAACCATGCCCGAGTGGAAGGGACGCGTGCCTCTCACTCGCTCTCATTGTGAGCGCATAACGTGAGCGGAGCGTAACGCAGTTTCTTGAAGTGTCACTCGGCAAACCAATTTATAAGACGTTGTCACGTCAATAAATAAAAATGAAAATGTGTAGGTGTACATCCTGTTCGAGCTGCTGAGCCCGCTGCTGTGCCCGCTGGTGCTGCTCTCGCTGCGGCCGCGCGCGCTCGACATCGTCGACTTCTACCGCAACTTCACCGTCAGCGTGCTTGGCATCGGCGACGTCTGCTCCTTCGCGCAGGTGACATTCACTTTTATTATATTCTCCTAAAAGATGTAATGAGAAACCAAATATTGCGCACGGGTGGGACTCGAACCAGCATCTTTCTGGATAACCGGGACAAATGCTCTTTTAATCGAGCTACTGGATTGTCTGCTGAAACCGACTTAACCGCGCTAAATTTTTGGTCTCTTATGGATACGTCATTGCGTGACGTCTCGGTAATGGCTTTCGGACAGGGGCTTCTCTTAAGAGATAGCCAACCTCTGTAGAGAGGTACGCAGGAGATATTATAGTGCACAGGTGTGTACACAATACTCAAGTGCACTCTTTGTTCCTTTACTCTCGTGAATTCAGTAAGACGGCAATCCGACATGACCGATGAGAGATCAGGCGCAGGACCAACGGCTTAGCGTGCTTTCCGAGGCACGGGAGTGTCACCACCACCAAATTTCTGACTCCGATCTGTTTCCGAGTATTTTCAAGACTGAAAAACTCAGAAACAAATTTCGGACTGACCTGGGATTTGAACCCAGGACCTCTTGGGTAGCAATCAGCACACCAACGAGGCAGTCAACATAAACTTTATGCAGGGGGTCACAAAGACTTAAGAGGGCACATTCGATGAGTCCTATTTCAGATTTAAAAGTTCCACATCAATGTTTCTGAAATAGGCGAGGTTGTCCAACAATCAAACAGTCATTAGAAGTAGTCCTAATGACTGTTGGATTGTCTCGCCTTTATCTCGTTTTATTAAAAAAAATAAAAAGGAGGCCCCTTTTTTAACTTATACCGAATAATGTGCTAACCCAGATATCTGATATATAGCAGTGGAGGAAGAATAAACCACTGTTTTATATTTTTAAGTAATAAAGCTTTAATATTTCGTTTCAGCTGGACATCCGTCGTCACGGTCACCCTGATTGGGCAACTACTAGGAAATACGGAGAGAAAGCCAAATGTAAGCAATTTTCTTTAATTGCGGTTTCAAGAATCGTATTATAATAATAATAAGTTGTCTCAACAAAAATCTTATTTTTTGCATAGTCCAAAATACCTTAAGGACGGCCTGCTTACTAAATGACATTGCACGATTTCCTAATAATCAGCATTTTTAAAACTCGGTACACGTTTTTTTTCAATACAAGCAGTGCAAAAAATTACGTGTCGTGCCGTTCGCCTTCGCACTAATTTTGTCCGTAGCATGCTTTTGTATTATCATTTTGAGGGCTACTTTGCTGCGAAGTACAGCTATGCTTTGCAGTAAGCGTAGTTACGCGTCGCAGCATCGTGGCCTGTGAAATAATACAGGGTGTTTGGCGAAACGATATACATATTTGTGTGGGAACATTTTAGGTTAAGTATGTTTTGTTGTATGCGATAATTTTAAAGTTATCCTCAAATTCTCCACTTTGATTTAATTTTGATTCGTCAATTTGATGATATACATGACTTAAAATTATCGCGTAGGTGACTATTGGCCTCAGAAATATCGACATCGTTCCGCCAAATACCCTGTTCATTGACGTGGTCTCATATACCGCGCAGCGCCTTTCAAACGCGGTCCGTCCTTGAGTGAGCCAAGTTCTGACTCAAAATGTATTCACGACAGGCAACACACAATACAACCAAGGCGAAGGCGGCAAGACGGAGTTGTCGCTGGTCGCGTTCTCGTGCCGCCACCCGGGCTGGCAGCCGGGCGAGCCGTCGCAGCGGCAGTTCCTGCGCTCGCTGCGGCAGAGCATGAGCCACGCGCTGCCGCACAACAACGCGCTCGTGAGTATACACCACGTCACATAGTGTTGTGCTACCCGGAAAAAGGCCCGTCTTTCTAAAGGCTACACACATGCTAGCGGCAATGCCGGCGGCATACGTCAATTGACTGTCATATACTATGGAAAATGTCGCTGCGGCATCCGCGGCAGCCGTTGCGGCATGAGTGGCATGCTCGCTGGCACATGCCGCCGGGTGTGTAGTTGTCTTAATGCCCACTTGCGCATGATGTTTTTTTTTATTTCATTAAGAAACCATACAGCGTAACAAAAACATTTTATCATTTAACCCAGGATTACGCTTAACCTGGATTAAATCATCATTATGTCTCTGTCAGTATTTTTATCTTTATTGGAAAACACAACAGTTTACATCGTGGCTTTAAATTATGACATTCATGATTACGATCATGAGCTAGAAAATAATCCTAAAAAGTGTTTTCACGGCATGCCAAGATTGGTGTTAACTCGTCAAGTATGTGTGAACGAGACACAATAGAAATTCCATTATTATGCGACTCCCGGCAGTCGTTTGATACCTTACTGATTAAGAAACAAAGATATATATTCACGTGATAGAAGTTAATCAACACAAGTCTAACTGATGATTTTTTGTTTATTTGACGTTGCTAGAGACAGAAATAAGATTGAACCTAGGTTAAGCGTTATCCTGGTTACGTTACGTACTAGTTACGTTACGTTCAAAAAGAGGTAACATTGCAAATAATCACGTTTCGTTTTTCAGAATAAAACAATGCTGGGCTCGTACATCCAACAGAGTATATTTGGTGCTAACACCCCCCTCCCCGCCGTGCTATCATATTACCAGCAGCAGAGGCAACCCTATAAATTACCCGTGAGTATTTTTGCATACGTCTTTATTATGCCTTCAAACCATTTAAAATGTATATATTATATTAGTTCAAAAAATGCTGGGCGTATTACAACCTCTTTTGATAGTGTTAATTTTTGTAATCATGATGGGCACAGTTTTGTAATTTATTACCTGTCTACCGATGCTCGATGCAATAAGCCAAATATGTTTTCTATTATTAGTGAAAGTTGTACGCAAATAAATACAAATCCATGTACAGATTATCCGTTTTTGTAATCATGATGGGCACAGTTTTGTAATTTATTACCTGTCTACCGATGCTCGATGCAATAAGCCAAATATGTTTTCTATTATTAGTGAAAGTTGTACGCAAATAAATACAAATCCATGTACAGATTATCCGTTTGGCACACGCATACTATAGGTCAAAACAAAATGTTGTCCTGAAGTACATATAAAAATCTTCGGGACAGCTGAGTCATGTTATATTTTGCATGGGAAACATTTATAGATAACTATCGTGTATGGCGTAAAAAAATGTTCAAAATGCAATCTTATTTTCGCTCCATCTCGCCAGATTTCAGCTGGCCACACACTGGCACAGTATATTAATACCCTTTTTTGTCAATGATAACATGTATAAAGTTGCTTCTCAACGAACCCCCAGGAGATGGACGAGACGAGCGACGAGGACGAGGAATCCGAAGCGGGCGGTCATTCAACACGCGGGCCGGCCAATCTGGCTGGCGTGGGGTCCTCGCTGGGGGCCAGCGCGCTAGGGCTCCCCGTGCCGGAGCCCGCGCACGAGCAGCGGGACCTGTCCGTCAGCACGCTGCACCTGTACGACCTGCACCTGTCGCAGGTAACTGTTACTGTATACACGCATGGAAATGATTGCTACTTTTGTTCATTTTCGTTTAATGAAATGATGTTTTTTTTCATATGAAATCACATGCGAAATTTCATTACCAATTTTTTTCGCAGTGTGAATTGCGACGTGAGTACGCTACTAATGATACTGTACGCAAATAATGCGATTTTTGTACCGACCCGCTACAAACTCATTATACACAGTGTTACTTTGCATCCTTGCCATATTCAAAGAAATAAAAGAAGGGAACAGTGCCTATAATTTTTGATAAACAAGAGACTCCCATGAATAAAGCTCAATAAGTTTTAGGAAAATTTGGTTTTGCAATACACATTGGATCATTTTTTCTCGCACGTGCAAAAGTCGCAGTAGGAATAAACCAAGTGGACGTGGCCTAGCCGGCGCGTTTTTGATGTTAGAAAGAGAGCGCAATCGCCGCGGCTCTTTTGTGCCAATGAACAGCCAACAGTGATGTGTATACGCTACGATAGTTAATAAATAAAATTAAATAATCAAAATTTGACACTATTAATAATATCAACTTTACCACTATAGAATGAAAAGTACATTTTCAACTGCTGAGCGTCGTAAGTCACGTATAGATAGAGCATAATCATTCCTACTCGCTCACTCGCGCTCAAGGATTTTGCCCGCTACATTTCATTTGTCAATGAAATGAAATGCGTATGATATTATGATTTCGCAGAGTGCGATTTGTAACATTCTATATTTAAAAAAAGAGCAGGTGTCAATAATGAATTAAATTTCATCTGCTATTCATGAAATGTTCTATGCCTAATACACATACCTGTAGCCGGCACACTTGGATGCCAGCCTCTTGCACGTTCCATCTACTTCTACGTGTAGGTTTAAGCTTACTGGCATGCAATGTTGGGAGGGACAGACGCGGGGGCTGTAAAACTAGTAGGTATGATTATCAACAGTATGAATGTAGGCATGCAAGGACGAATATTGCTAAACTTTCACATGTCAGTAACGGCATGCAAGCTACCGATATGTTGTGCAGGCATGTGTATCGCCGCCTTAACACGCGCCTCGTGGCATGGCGCTTGCGCACTTTATCGGTCACTGTCTTAGAAATGGAGATTAGAACGAGACGAAGATGATGACAATCCCTCTATCTACTCGTGGTCTTTCACCACTACCGGCAAAAGGAATGTTTCTTTGGAGACGTATCCGGTACTCGCATCAAGCGTCTTTTCCTTTGTGTGTTGAAACTGCCATCACGTTCTCTTTTTTGTCCCATGCTCTTTTTTTACTCTATCTTTCGGGCATGGCGTAAACAAAAAGACCATCAGCTCGATCGCGATTATCACATCGATTACAATTATGTTGAGGATCGTATCTTATGGCCTCTCTTATGTTCAGAAGCTAAGGAAACCCCCTATGGGCTTCGCTTGGTATGTGTGACAATAATGACTCGCTCTGATTTCAAATTCCAACAAAACGTAGCCACGAGATTCCGATCTGTTTCTGCAGAATCATCGAATACTTCGACACAATTATCATCTATTTAATTGTCAATTTAATTGTTTATTTTATTTTATTCCCTCAAGTGTGTGTTTACACCCAGCACCTAGCAAGGTTCCCGCTGAAAATCAGTGTCGTGGCATGCTTACCATCTGCTGTCACGACTTATACTGAGCGGGGACCTTTTTGGCACACCTTGAGGTTCTATGTTTTTGTTCCGTCCAATTTATAGTTTTTTTTCATGTTTATTTTGATATCTTTTGTTTTTGTTATTGTCCTTGTTATTTTTAATAATAGCACCTCTTGTGTGACAAATAAATATATCATTCATTCATTCATTCATTCAAACCGAATACGTACTGATACGGATGAGTGCTGGTTCACATTTTTATTACGTCAACAAACAATATACACATACAACAACATAAATGGACACTGTTATGCAAAAGGGTGTCAAGTGACCTAAAATCAGGTATGGAGTTATTGGTACCACTGGATTCGCAAAAATGTCCTCTAACTGGTCGCCCAAAGGTCGAACTTCGGAAAAAATTATATTAAAAGTTATCTCACAAAATAACGTATTGCGAAACAACCCATTGAGTATACTGATATATGCAAAAAGGTTTCATGTGTTCTTAATACCGTTTAGCGATTTATTATTGCTGAATTTATTTTAACAAAAAGGTTTCAAGTCCATGTTTATTAATGGAAATACTAATATTATTGTGTTTTTTGAATTGTTGATCTGTCAGGTTTAAACAGCTGTCGTTTTTTCTTGCACAGATTTTTAAATAATGACTAAATAGACCTTAGTTTAAGATTTTTGACCAATGAATAGGACGACAAGTCATCCTAGTCATAATTCCTTTAAAAGATTATTCAACCTACTTACTCCTAAAAATCTATCCAGTTTGACTTACTTTAAACAAAATCATCTATGTATTCCAAAATCCTTATAATAGAAGAGAATTTCTTTTTGAATTAACTTTTTAAAAAATACAGATTTTTCTAATGATTTTACGAAGGCATCTTATTATTTTTGAATAAAATAATAGTGACCTATGGATGTAAGAGTCTTAAGATTAATATCTGTATTTTTAATAATCAAATCTGGCAAAAAGAAGCAATTTACTGCGGTTTTGGAAGTACATAGTACATACAAATTAAAAACAGAATACATTTTTGAATATAGGTCTTGATTGATCAAACTATCACCTGAAGTTGTATTTTATACTGATTTCGCCATGGGCAGACTGTTCATTGATAATCAAGTATTACAAAATGCATAGAAATACGCAGATTAAATTACGAATAGCAAAAATCCAGAAAAAGTGTGTGGATTTACTAGAACGTTAGAATTAGTGAAAGTAACGCTTTTTATAAACTTCTACCAAATAAAACAAATGAAATTTTAATGAAGAAATCATAAAAATATAGAGAACTGTGTCGTTGAAACTGTTTGACTATAAAACGAATACTAATAGGATTCTTAAAAGAGTTTTGCAAAAGGGATTTAAAGTACTTTAAAACCTTTTAGCAAATTATTTGCAACGATATCCTATCAAAGCAAAAAGGTTTTAAGTGTTTTAATTGCATTTATCTACTTGTATAATTATAATTCACACAAATGAACATCAAATACATAAAATATACATCTCATTCTGTAGTTATGCCAATTTCCAGGCATGTAAACCGTGTAAATACGAAGTTACAGCAATTTTTAAAAGTGACGACCTTGAAAATCTTTAAACGCGTTTATCTCGAAATGACCAATATGTCACTTGACACCCTTTTGCATAACACTGTCCAAATATAATACTAGGAATAAGGATAAGCTTGCTGTTCTACAATTTAGGCTTCAAAGGTTGGTAACTTTTTCATGGGGAAATGTATAAAAACTATGTATAAAAATGTTCAATAAACTACCAGAATACATTGTAGGCTTACCGATTAATAAATTTAACTGTCGTTAAACAAACCCTCATGACAAAAAGATATTATAAAGTAGATGATTATTTAAATGATAATAATGTATGGACTTGCTTTGATCACCACAAACTTTGTAAACCTTTTGAAAAGAGGCATTGACAATAGTGACTGAGTTCGTTGCCCGAAGCAGTGGTAGGGTTTATATTGGGACGTGTATAAGTGCCTCCAGTGGGTCTATATGCAGAAATAAATGACTTTTAATATCGTAGTGAACTAACCCCATTATTAACATATTCCAGGCGGGTCAGCAGAGCGTGTCCGCGTGCTGTACCAACAACTGCAGCGAACGAAATCGTGACGAGAGCCGATGGGCGAGCGGCGAGGACACGCCGCTACTCCACCGGCCATAACACTGGTCGCAACTCTCGCCTCGCTTCCAGAAGTACCCCGTCTGGGTGTAGGCGATGTAGGTAGGACAATGGCCATTTACCACATGTACATTTGATTTTATTTAGAAACGTTTTTAGTTTGATATTTAGTTAAAAATGCGAGCAACAGCGGAATTTTAACCTATGACCTTAGTTTACCCGCCGAAGTGTTAGAAGTTTTCAGCTTTGACAGAACAGGTATGGGAAATAGCAAAGTTTTACATACTTTCCAAAAATTGTGTGTCAAATTGGAAACTTCAAATCAGCCATTTATACCGGACCACTATTACACTACCTGCTTGAGCTATCGTACATTCAATATACCCGCGAAATAACTGCGTCGTTTCGTGACCTAGACGTGACTTTTATGTGTTGTGCTTTGTGTTACCATCATAAGGCTGAGGAAGAGACGTGTTATTATAGGCTGTTTCAGCCGTTTCTTCTGTTCGTTCGTTAGTATATCCAGCAGCGTTATACCTACTTGCAAGGGATCAGAAACCGCTATGTGGCATGGTATGAGTAATCGCTTGCAAGAACTGTCAAAGTGTCTAAGCAGACTACTGCCAAGGTTGTCAAATCATAATTTTAATCTGTCACGACCACATAAAAATTGCAAAGCGAAAGTGATTGATATAACAGTCTTGTAAGAAAAAAATATTTTCTGTTTTTATAGTCTAATTTATGTTCACAAATCAACAGTCAAGGTCTTGACTCTTCGTGTTGACTTAAAAATACATTTCGCAATGTGGATTTTGCCGATTCCAATTACTATATTATGGTACACGCACACACACAAAGGTACACTTCGTTTTTATCGCTTGTACTGTGATGCATATGTCAGTTAGTAAAATAGCAGTAATCGATACAGCTAATGTTTTTATTGTGAGCTCAATTTTAGGATTATAACAAATATCTGATGTTACAGATAAATTTTCTTTTTTAATTTCGACACGTTTCACAATTTAGTTGACTTTACTCGGATCATTTGGTTTTTGTAATCTTATCTTTTAGAATTCTTTTTTTTTGACATTCATATTCCTTCGTACTTTAGTACAAATATTTAAATAACTTTTTTTTGCAAATACTAAGTAAGATACAAAAATCGTTCAAATGATTTTATTCAATTTCTAAGGAAAGACAATATTAATACTTCACTTTCAGCTAAAAGTAGTGTCATAAAATACCAATATATTAGTTCTTACGACCGTCGACAGCCGTATGCTTACGACCGTTAACCACGTATGGTCAATCAAATATTAACAATATTTATTACAATAATACGTTTCTATTGTTGTAAAAAAATCATATGAACATTGCTTATATTTTATTTTATGTTACTACGATGTGGTCCAAAATGGCCATTGTCCTTTTCTTATAAATTTTCACTTGGTCGGTTTGACATAGAGGTTGTTAGTGATAAACTTTTTCGTGATATCAAGTGGTTATATTAAATGACTTATGAAACAACGTAGAGCGTAAGAAGAAGTTTTTTACTTATCAGCGGTCGTAAAAGGAGCTTTAAGTGTGGATTGTTTTCACGATGTAATTAAACGATTACTTTATTGATGTGTAACTTGGGACTTGTGCAAGACCGGTGTTCAAATAAAAATACTCTTTCACCATTTGCTGGGTGTTGTCCCTTGAGTGCCAAGTTTCAGCAGACTGACGTCCTTTTGGATTAATTAATGGATTGAATTTTGTAAAGATTGGCAGAGTCTAAGCAATAATATCAGTAGACTTCTGTCGTTCAATTTTTTCCTCCAAGGTGGCATGGCAAATGATGAGAAATGTTTTGAACGAGTGCCTACTGGGAGAAAATATATGCACAACTTCCGTTGACAATCACTCATGTTGACGTATCCGACAGTTTCGGCGATTCGGTTATAACGTTTTATTTAACGAAATCTTGTTTTATCTGCTAAACCGGTTTTCTGATATAGTTGAAGTGGATTTTAGGAATTCAGTACCGAATCGGGGCGATTGTCGACAAAACTGAACAAAATGTACCTTTATAGTCGTTATTTGACTAATACCGAGCATAATTGTGAAAATATTAATTTTTATCAACCATAATGTAGTCCAGGGATGGCGAACCTTTTTAGATATGCGTGATTTAAAAAAATATCTCGATATTTTTTTAGGGCGTAACGTGTCAAGAGTTTTTTTTAAATCACCCCGCACCTTCCTCAATCAAATAAGAGTGGCGCGCGCCTTCTTGAATGGCACTATCTATTATTTACGATTTAAGGTCTTGTTATCAAAAAACTGCATGTGTAAGGAAAATGTTCTAATGACAATATTAAAGTGCAGCTTAGTATTTACTTTAAATGATAAAATAAGATGAAAATTTATTGTCCTTGCGTGGCAAGAGAACTTACAAACGTGCCACTCGTGGCACGCGTGCCATAGGTTCGCCATCCCTGATGTAGTCAATGATGCGTTCACCACCAACCTGCAGTATGCTACTACGGGACTCACTCTGGCCACCATCGGCAGACAATTATACAATTGGTATGAGTAATAGCTGGTTTTCTGAACGGTTTGTAAGAACAGTAATATTAGAGTCGTGTAACTTAGTCGTAATTATAGTTATAAGTAGATTAGAAATAAAATTGTCTTGTCTGTGGTCGGATAAAGGTTCGAGACTCGATTAAGTTACACAAATGTATGTACATTGGTTTTCAGTCATCCGACTGCTTTTACGTCACGTCTAAACATACCAAACCTTTCAAACGCACATAGTTTTTAAAGCCTACATCTATATATCGTTCATAAAAGGCAACACATCATAATAATCGCTTAAAATTAATATGTGAATCTTGTATCGGACTTTCTTTTCTCGATTCCAGTATTTTTGTATCGATAAGGTGTATTTTTGTATTTGGCTAAATTTACGGTACGTTTTATTTTAATATCGATAAACTTGCTGACTGGGCTTTAGTGAAAGGTCGCGTTAGGTTTTAGAGATGAATTTACAGCAGACACTAGTGAGCTAGCAAAATGATAAAAAAGTCTTCCACTTTTACCATTAATATAACTCGGCGGGAATGTTGTTAATGTCTTCTCTGCATCGCAGCTTGCTTGAACTGAGGTTCTGTGCAACACATTTTATAACAATTGTTATCAATTAAAAGTTCTTACTTAGTATCGAGCGGAAATGATTGGTATAGAATAACATTTTAATTCAGTGGCTATTTTAGCTTTAACAAACCTTGTAAATCTGAATAATTAGTCGTATAATTTTTTTTGTTATGACATGTTAGTGAGGGGTGGGGTAACGCCACAAGTTTTTAAGTAGGTTTTATTTACAAGAGTAATAAATATAATTTTTATTTAATTGACTATTTCTACACCGTACCGAAGATAAAAAAATAAAGCTCAGCGAACTAAACAATAGCTTATTTGTGCAACATTATTAGTACATAAATGTGAAATGTATAAATATCGGAAAACATTTCTGTGAAGTATAAACTGTTTGTATACTAATAATAATTAACATCGGTACCGCAACATGCACCAAGGGCAACTTGTATCCGTGTTTACTATCATTTAATTTTGATGGTCTTAAACATCTCCGTATAGTATAGCAATAAAATAAAATATAGTCAATCTATGATCATTTAAGCTAGCAAGACAAGTTAACTTCATAATTTATTTGTTTTGTTTTATACTAGTAAAAAAAATGCCATGCTATAGAGTGAACATTATTTTGCGAAAATATTTCAGTAAATATTAAAAGATTATTCGTGAAATATAAAAGCATCGTTGAAATAAGCCAATCGTTATTTTGTTATTATAAATCGACAGAGGTGCACTTAATATTTAATATCTCAATTTTGCTTTAATTATCCCATTCTTTTTTAATGAAAACATAACTCCGCTCTTCGAATATTCGCAAAAAAAATATTTTTAATGCATAGAAGTTGGCCCGCCTTTGAAGTAGAATAGTCATCCGCTTTAAATTAAGTTATCTGTGAGGAAAAATAAAAACATATATGCTTTTTATCTGGAAAAAGTAGTTGCTTACAAACAAAATGAGCATATAAATATCATACATTCCCACGCACCGCAAATGTAGCCTTAAATAGATAAAATATAAACTATAACGTATCTATCAGAGAAGCTATAATAATACAGTCAAATTGTATTATGATATGATGATGACAACAATTCGTACAATACACTATAATCTACCAAAAGAGTATTCCAATAACACACAGCATGATTAATGTCGTTGACAGAATGCATTTTTTGTTAATTTTAAGAAAAGAACAGCTGAAACGACATACTATTCCGATAGGTATCGGACACTGAGATACTTTTATACAAAGAAAGCGATCCAAAAATAATTAACGTGCAAAAAATGACATGTTTGTTACATGGGAGCCCGCCTTAAATATTTATATTATTTTGTTTTTATAGCGGCAACATAAACATAATTATAAAAATTAAATTGTCGGTTCTTAAGATACAGCCTAGGAAAGTCACGTTTTTACCCTTTCGGTACGGGACCTTTAAAAAACCACGTTTATCTTTGCTTCCATATTGCGTGTTTTTGTACGAGTATATAGTAGCCCTGTATTTTAGACATTACTACAAAATAGTTAATTCAATAATATATTTCAATAAAACATAATATTTATCCGCCAGAAGCTGAACAGATCTCTATGTAATTATATAGATTAATATGTTTATTACAGTTTGGTAGGTATAACTTTATATAGATGCACTTTTATATAATCCCGTTGCTTGTTAACACTGCTCAATATATTTAAACTGGTTAGCTTTTTAATCGCCTGACGGTATTTGTTATGAAGCAATAACAATAACATACAACACGACTCGGTTGGAGAAATTGATGCATGTAGTACAAAACTAAAGATCTTGATTTATTAAAGCAATAACAATATTTAATCATGTGCCCTTAGAAGTAACAATATAATAAGTACTTATTTAGTCGACTGAAATGAAGTACTTCTTACCTGTTCGTATACGTCTATGCCTGCCTCGACTGCCGATGATCGATGGTCTAGCGGCTAATTCGAGTATTCAGAGGTCCTGGGTTCAAATCCCGGGTTTGGGCGAAACTTGTTTCTGAGTTTTTCCGTCTTGAAAATACTCGGAAACAACTCGGAGTCAGGAAGTTGGTGGTGATGACACCCCCGTGCCTCGGAATGTACGTTAAGCCACTTGTCCTGCGCCTGATCTCTCATCGGATTAATGAGAGTGAAGGAACAGAGAATGCACGTGTGTATTGCGCTCACATCTGGGCACTATAATATCTCCTGCGTACCTGGCCTCTCTGTTGAGAGGAGCCGCCATTACTGAAAATCGGTGGGAGAATGTTATTATGCACATTGGTATCACAAAGTACATAAATATTGGATTATAGCAATAAAGCGCTGAAGGTAGATAGACTAGTTCCTAGCATTTGGTTTATCAAAAGGTATTAAGTTGCTTGCTTATACAAACACCAATAAACCGGGCTCAAAAAATTAACAAAAAAAAAACACTTGTGTTCCAGGTACACACTATTAACGGCCTTTATATTGGAATAATATGTATAAGTACTAAACGTGGCGTATAGAATCACTGTTATATTAATTGGTTATTGCACAAACCTTTCAGGTATACTATGTGATAAAATTCATTTGTAATATTAGATAAGTGTAAAGTACCTACTCTAGAATAATTGGTGTATCTATGCTACCGATGTTTAAAGCTACAATTTAAGGGTTCCCAACCATTTACCTCATATGAATAAGGGAACAACATACTATTTATTGATATTGTGCTAATTTTGCTAATACGGTTTTAATGTACTATATTGCACAAGCAACAGAACTAAATTATTTCAATATTTTTTTTCATCAAGATTTGTTAAACGAAAATCCACAAGTGACTAATATTTCATTTTAATATTTTCCAATTTTGTACAGATCCATACAGATTTGGAATGAGAAGTGCAATTTAAATGTCTAGCCAGTTTCAAGATTTTTGTAATTGACTCATAAAATATTAGATCTTACTACGCACATTGATGAACGATGTAAAATGCTAGATCATTTTAATAATATATCTTTTTTAGATTTATGTATTTCTTCAGTGTCATCCAGGGTGCCTATAAAATGAGGTTAAAAAATAAAAATATAAAAGAAAGTGAGATCTACAAAATATCAATGTACCTAATATGTGTGTGTTAAAGTTAAACAATTTAAGTTCTGCAATTGATTGTTATACATATCATTGTATTTGTCAGTTTTGCTTGAGTGAACTGGTTTCGTACTGGATAATGTTCATATTTAGTGCCTTTCATGATAGTGGCTCTAGTTTCGTGTTTTTCTTATTCTCAAAGACCGTAAATCAAAACATTTTTTTTTTGCAATCTTGATGTGCTCTCTTTAATCTACATCGATTTTTGGTTATGAAATTTTTTGTTCATTTCTTGTTCCAATGTTTCCGGATATATTTTGTTATTAAATATATTTTTGTAACAATTCCCCTTAGTTATATTTATGGCCTGTTTCACAATGTTCTAATAAGTTCTGGTTAGCGTCAACTTTCCAATACTTCATACGACATGACGTTCCATATTTGAATTATTCGTTCGCTAGTGCTTATTTGTCGATGGTGAAACAGGCTCAGTCTTGTACCTCCTGATTGTTGTTTCAAAAATGGTTGGTTCGGTTGACACCAAAATTCAATTCATTCATATCCTCCTAATTATTGGTAAAACTGTTTTCTTGGCATCATTGCTATCAGCAAATTGATTTTGTTTCGCTAAAAGGAGATGTTTTCGTTTGTATGGAGAAAATGCCAAGAGACCGTACATGACACTTAAAAATAGTTATGTAAAGCTTAATCATTTTTAGAATGATTTTCGTCCGTTAAATCTTAAATTTTTGGGTAATATGTAACATCAACTTTAAAATCTAGCTGTATTTCAGTATGTCTAATAAATCTGTTAAATACCTGTCAGCCAATGAGCTGTTTGAACAGATAAAAAAGATCGAAAGCGCTTAAGCAAAATTACATTTGACATTGACAGATTTTTTTTGCACGATCCGACATGTTTTTGGAGCAAA
This sequence comes from Pyrausta aurata, assembly GCA_963584085.1. Taxonomy (NCBI): domain Eukaryota; kingdom Metazoa; phylum Arthropoda; class Insecta; order Lepidoptera; family Crambidae; genus Pyrausta; species Pyrausta aurata. The sequence continues at coordinate 4,675,361 of OY757251.1, forward strand.
TATAGACAGAAGAAGTTGCCATGGTTTTTGAAAGTTTATTAATTTACTATTTATTTGGCGCAACTGAGTTAGGAAGGTAAAGGGAAGCGCTTCCTACCAGCCGGGTGTTATGGCCGGGGACCAAGGTCCAATGTTCACCGTCTTGGTTTATTCATATGTAGTTATGTCCGATCTAAATCTTTAATATCGCGGTTCAGTCTCCATACATCGACTAACAGCGCCATCTGGTCGTGTCGAGCCGAGTCACTGTGTTACGACGATATGTAGTGACATCGGTAGATCATAGATGTCGCTACGTTTATATTACCTAAAAATGGTGAATTAAATTAAAATTACATGTAGTATGTCTAATTACCTGCATTTGTAGCTATTTTTAGAAAACCCGTACATGGTCTTGGCATTTTTGTAAACATCTCCTTTGACAAATTAGAAAAACTGTGTGCACAAACTGATACTCGAGACAGCTTGGTCATATAGACCTTTTAAATTATAATAATTTGTACATTACATTTAATACAAACACCGTCGCAAACAAAAATACGGCGGAATAGATTTTAATGAAACATGACTAAGAACACTCAGGATACAATTATCTATTGCCCAAAAAAACGAATATCGGTTCATCGCAGGCGAGGTCTTAATGAAACGGTCTACCTATATAAAACATGAGAATAGTGCCTCTAGTGTTCACCTTATCTTATTTACTGTACCGAAGTGTGGAGTCGCAATGTGTTCACGTATTAAAATTATTGTGCCCTTTTGTATTGTTATCGATTTTCGAGTAGACTCTAGCTAGAATATTGTGTCATTTTATTTGAAGTCTTGATATTATTTTGAAGTAGGGCTTCAGCGAGTGGCAAATGTATGGATTAATTACAGTAAAACAGTTATATTTTTTATTAGTATGTAACGGCTTCAAACATTTACCTAATCTCAATATTAGTAACATACTTTTCAAAGAATGCACCTCGACAATTCAGCGGTGTGTTTAAAAAAATCTGATGGACTATTCTGAAATTCCCAGTCAAATAATGCCTTAATTAAAAAGAACACTATACACGTGTCATATAAACAACCATTTGGTCATCGTCCTTGCATCACAGATTAAAATATAACTTATACATGCGACCTATCCATACATCTGCTATGACTGCGGCACTGCTCTATCGGTTCACCTGCTACTCTCGACTGCTGCGCGGTAAGGACGTTAAGTACGGATGACAGCACGTCAAGGTAAACGGTATCTTATACCGCAGTAATAAGAGCTATTTTGCAACAAAAGTGGGTAACCTGGCGCTGTACGTCCTATCCGTAGATCAATCTATAGATTTTAAATTGACATCCTGTGTTATTTTTATGAATGACCCCTACGGTTCGGGATTTCGTTTGTTATTTTTTTAAACCAAATTTGTAAATATTTAGTTCAATTTTATGTATAATTACTTGAATAAGTGTATTGTGATATCATTATATTTTTGTCAGCACGTGTTGTATTAAGTTAGTTATCTTATTGAAAGTCAAAATCGGACATTCAAAATTTTATTATTATGAAGTGTGAATGACAATTTATGATTATTATCAACCATTGCTACATTCATGACGCGCATTGTAAATAAAATTTTAAAATTACCATTGTTGTTTTATTAATGTGCGTAACACTATGAAAGTTTAATAATGTGTAACTATTATATACAGGGTGTGGCCTGTAATACGAGCAAAAATTGAAAATATAGGTCCTTTAAGTAACCAGTAATAAATTCTAAATGAATTTAATTTATAATAATGAAAAATAAATTTATTGTTATTTCTAACAAAATAAATCGAACCCGCAATGTATCGCAAACAAATGTGTCCAGTCGTAGAACTTGACATTGTCATTTACTACAACGAGTTAGCCATTTTGATATACATTGATTAGTGATTATAACTTTGGATTACTATATTTCTGAGTTAAAGCATTTTAAAGCACTATGATCAGGTCAAGGTAACTGCGTATACTTTGTAGAATTGTTGATTAAATTTTTGTTCCTATTACAGGCCACACGCTGTATAATACCTACTTAATTTATTTCTTTTAAGTCATTATTAGTGTTCGATTATTTTGCTAATGAGTTTTGAATGACTGATAATTGTTAATGGATCATGTACGAATCAGTCCTAAAATATGCGAAAAACATTAGTTGCATCGAATTATAAACTCATAACATTGTCAATTTTGGATATTCATTGGCAATTTTAAACGATTTTTATATTAGCGAAATGGTTATTATAATTTAAATTAGGTAATGTACACTGAACTGAGGAAATGATAAATTGTGGTCACGCTATAACATGTTTTGATTTGAAACTCGTGTTCAGACGATAGTGCCAAATACTAAAAATTTTGCAGATGCACACTGCTCCGAAATGGAATTCAATTATCTTCATTGCCTTTTTTACATAAGTACCATTCACCCACCATAACATAGCTATCAAGCCATATGGTTCGCAATTGACATGCTAATTTAATATTAGTAATCGATACTTATCCAAATGATGAGGAGAACTCGTTAGACCTGATATGTGCGACATGTCCTTGACTTTTGATGCAGCCGAGAGACTGAACGCCAGGGGCCCTATTTTTGAATCACTCGCTTGGATATGGCGTGTGATTTTCGTTCGAAAACGATTAAAAAATCAACGAAAACCACGCGAAATATAGACGTGAGTATTCAAAAAATTAAGCAATGATTTTTCAAATCCTTTTTGTGTAGATTACAACTGGTTTTCATTCCAAAATTCGACTTAAATCATTGAATATCACACGCCATCTTGACGCGAGTGATTCAAGGAGCTCTATTCTTGAATCACTCGCTTCAAGATGGCGAGTGATTTTCGTTCGAATTTGAATTAAAAGTCAACGAATATAACTCGTTTTCGAAAGAAAATCACTCGTAATATTGACGCGAGTGATTCAAAAATAGAGCTCCAGGACCCCTATTTTTGAATCACTCGCTTGGATATGGCGAGTGATTTTCGTTCGAAAACGATTTTTTTTCTATGACTTTTGACACTACGTCGAACGAAAATCACTCGCCATATCCAAGCGAATGATTCAAAAATAGGACTCCAGATCGGATGATACGACAATCTAAAACTAAAAACGTGCTGTGTTAGTGAGCTATAAGATAAGTGGTAGTATATTTTATAGTTCTTTTGTATGTTAAAACACTATACAAAAGAAGGGTACGGCTCTTTAGTAAATTGGCACAAAATACACATGGTGGGATTCCTCCGAAAACACATCGGTTGTTATTTTTTTTAGCTTATGTTATAAATAATTGAATAAGTATGTGTCTATAGAAAATTTCACAGCTAAGGAAAATTAATATTTAACAGAGCATTTAGACATTTAGAAATGTATAAATTATACCTATTTCAACGACCGACCGATCTACGACCTTGTGGAGTGACTAGCACGCCGCTTTAACGTGTCGCCGTCTTGGGTTCGATTCCCGGTCAGGTTAATAATATTGGAATCATTCTTTTGTTCTATAGGTTCGGGTCTGGGCCTGGGTGTTGTGATGCCACCGTTATTTCTAATATCCAAAACACAAGTGCTCACTCTAACTACGTACTTTGGGGTCATCGCTATGTATGTAATGTCCAATATTCATTTAATTCTTTTTTTACTATTGGGAACTGCCACCCTGGGCCTCCTCAACGTGCCTCAAAAGAGATACACTCATTTTACCCTGCCTCTATACTTATCAAAAGCGAGAAGCTACTATTTAAGAAAGTTAAAACGCAACCATCCTCAAAAACTTCCTTGAGCGAACACTTAAAATATTATCTGTAAGTAACTGCCTGTAACTGGTAATGCCTGTAACTTATAAATAATGAATGCATGTAATTATCCAGATTAATCGACCATTGAAAAATACAGGGTGTTTAGAAAACAATTGATTGGCAGCTCCCCGCGACTTTGCCTGTCCATTATTGGGTAGTTCGTAAAAAATATCCTACCTTCTTTCACAAGTTCATAAGGGGATTATTTCCGAGATAAAAATTGTTTGGAATTCATCTAAGAAATTTCCCCATGTTGGTATACAAGGTCCTATTTATTTTTATGCAAAAATTAAAAATAGTTTTTATGTTTACCTTTCATTCTATAAAACGATCGATAACAAGTTGCCTAACGTGCTTACTATAATAAAGTTCAGTATGTAATATTAAAAATATTAATGTATTCTAGAGAATCTGACCTTGCACTCTTTTCGAGCGTAATATTAAAATTTCCACCAATATTGTTTTCGAATATTCTATCTCGTGGTTCATTTAAGAGTCTACGGATTTACTTCAATTCCTATTTGCTTCAATGCAATGAGAGGTATAGGCTATAATGTCACCTTTTTAGTTACATAACAGCATACGGGGAAAACAAGCAATACTTCTGCCTTCCGTACCTATCTAATTTTAATGTTTATAGCTTCGGTTTTAATTATTGTCTTTCGCTTAGAGATAATCAGCACAATTACGATGCCAATCGATTGACGTGTATAAATATAGTTTTTTTAAACATTTGTAAATGATTATTGTTGGTTTTTTATTAAGGTTGTTTCACATAAACAAAGCAGATATTATTTATGTAGGTGGTTTTCAACGTTTATTTATCCCCATTTCAATAAGGGACGTTTTTTTAGTTATTCTCCGGGCCCGATACTTTTTGCTATACATTCCATCAATCAGTCTTTTTTTCTCGTATAAAACAAAACAAGGGAATTAACACGTTCCGGGACAGTGAACGCCTACAGGCGAAAACAATAAAACATCTATTGTGTCTGGAGTAGAGTCCGTGTTAAGCATGTGAATTGACTTGATTCATGGAGTGTAGATGAAGTAGTTCACGAGTGTGCTTTAAGCATATTTTTTTAGTCTATGATAAGTTTGAATTCCATTAATTTTTAATTAATTTTGGAACGAAACTCCCTCATCATAATATTGTTTGGACTTCTAAGTATAACTTTTTTAGAATTATTAAATTATTTAAGTATTATAAACTGTGACTCACACGACCCAACTTCATAAGTGCTTAGATAATCAATGTAGAAATTGCGATGCTATGTAATATGTACTTCAAAAGGTAAATAAAAAGTGAAGTTAGTGTAAGTGTAGTATTTATATTAGGTACTTACTTATTAACATTTAGCACGTTATTATAATGTAATAATTTCTCTACCAAGTAAAATACACATGCAATTTTAAGATTAAGGTAAGGAAAAATATACTGGTTGAAATAAAGCAAAGATCGCTACTGCGAATTCAATTTTTACCTGAAAAGCACCAGCCACTTTTCCTGAGGTGATTGAGGAAAGAATTAAGAGATGACTCAGTTTTAAAAATTAGTAAAGGTTATATTACGTTTTATATCAGGAATCCTTATTGATATATCTACTACCGCTAAAATACTGAATTTATATGATACGTTACTCAACACAGTGACTGAGTTTGTTGTTTGCTTGCATTCTGGTACTCCCTGGTATTGATCCAGGTGGTAGCAAGTCAGATATAGGCCCTCCGGTCTTGTGGGGCGAGCCAGGTAGCCTAATCCTTTTTCCTCGACAGGAAATGCGGTTTTGTATTCCCACCGACCGCGGGGGCAGTTAGGGATATGTGGGACTCCAGACTTCGGATCCTGCCTGCACACTAAAACCTGCGTTCTCCCGTGCCATATTTTAGTGAAACAAGAGCTGACGGGTTACGCCCTAGGCATGAGCCCTGAGCATTCGTCCACTGCCTAAACGCCTACGTAAAATGACCAGTCGTGGAGTTTGGCAGCAGTCAGCACTGTGATCAATCTAAGGCGGGTTAATATAAGTTCAATTCAATATGAATATATTTTCTCTTCACAAACAGGAAACATGAACATAAATAAGGTCGAGTTACAGTGCCCCCCCCCCCCCCCACAGATGATTAACAGTTTGTACAAGTAACAATAATTTAAGTTCACATAGTGGTCCCTCCTTTAATACAGTGGAGAAAAATAAAATAAAACTATTGGTGACAACAGGGTCTAAGAATAAGACCGTAATAACAATAAGAAAAGAACAAGTTAATAAGTTATCAATACCCTGAGTTATGCTTATGATAGACAGCGTCTGTCCTGTAATAGGAGCAAATTTTCTTATCAATCACTCTACAAAGTATACGTAATTACCTTGAACTGGTCATAGTGCTATAACATGCTATAATTCAGAGATATAGTACTCCAGCCAGAGGTATAATCCCTCATCATCATCATCAGCCTATATTAGTCCACTGCTGGACATAGGCCTCCCCCAATAATTCCTAATCAATGTATATCAAAATCGCTTACTCGTTGTTCTCGTAGTTAACGACAATGTCAAGTTCTATGACAAACAAATATGTCCATTAATATAAATTGCACTTGTAAAAAGACAACTGTGAACCTGTGACAGACGAATAAAACACTATAAAAACAATAATAAACTATAAATGTGTCCATTGTTTGCAATACATTGCTGGTTTGATTTATTTTGTTAGAAAATTATAATAAATTTAGAAAACCATTTAGCATTGGCTGGACATCAAATTGATTGTAAACCTTCTACGTACCCCGTTTAAATGCAAATCAAACGATTCTATTCTATTCATTGATTACTGTGTACTTAAATGGCCTATATTTTAAATTTTGGCTCATATTATAGACCGCACGCCCTTTGAATATAGGATTAAGCTCAAAAACAAATATTCGTATTGGCAGCGGTCGCGGTGTGAACAACGTACCTAATAACGCGTTGATGTCTTTTATACCGTACGAGGAATAATATTCTTCTACTGCCTGACGGTAATGGCGACCTGTCTAAATAGAGATAGGCCAGATACGCAGGAGATTTTATAGTGCCCAGATGTGTGCGCTATACACAACGCACCCTCTGTTCCTTCACTCACATTAATTCGGTGAGACGGCAGTCCGACGTGACCGATGAGAGATCAGGCGCAGGACCAACGGCTTAACGTGCTCTGCGAGGCACGGGGGGTATCATCACCACCAACTTCCTGACTCCAAGCAGTTTCAAGACAGAAAAACCCAAAAATAAATTTCATGCCGACCCGGGATTCGAACACGGGACCTCTTGGGAGACCAGCGAACTAACCGCTACACCAACGAGGCAGTCAAACTGTACGAGTACACTGCAACTAAATTATAATAATACCTATATGTTTAGGCATGTGAATAGAGCAACTTTTATTTTTCAAAATCGATTTCATTGGAAATTTCAATATCTTTTTTGGTGGATTTATGAAAATCCGATTTTATAAATTGAAGGGCAGAAAACTTTTCCACTAACCAAAGTTCCGGTCGTGTAAATGATAATTTACGTGACCCTAAGGCTTGCCTCGATAAAAGAAAATACTCATATATGTACAGGGGACCTCTTAATCACGATGGAGTAATGTACATGCCAAGCTGTTCCATAACATTATCCTCAAGACGTTCCATAACACGGGTATTGTACGACCTTTCGCGTTTGCAAAACTTGCAGTTTGATAAAGTGAGTATGATTGATGGTCTACGTCGATTTTGCAAAATACTGTTATGAGTGTGTAAGTAAACTTAAAATAAATAGTTCTAGGGTATCTAAATAAGTGTAAATTAGCTTTGTTTTTCAGAAATATATCTCAATGGGTTGGCAATGTGAAATGGGAAGGTATTGAGATAACTATGAAATTTTGGAACTTGGCTAAGATGGAACTAAGAGCTAGGCTGGTAAGCGTATTAAGGGCGGGCGGGAGGCCGAAGCTCCTGGGCGGGAAGGGCTTGGGGCGGCGGTGGGCGCGCGGCTATAAGTAAGAGGCGCGCGCGCCGCGGCGAGGTTAGTCGCCGACCGGCAACGTCGCCAGCGGTGTCAGCCCGGTTCGTTCGCCCCTCCAGTCCGCACCCGCCTCTCTCGCACCATCTCCGGCGATCCTCGCTTGCGCAACGGTTCAAAACCGAAAGGTCGTCGCTATTGGCATTTAAACGCTCTCTGACATTAGCGTTGCATTTAAATGTGCGATGCAGCTTCCTCGTTGAGCTTCACTGTCGCAACCGTGAAAGGCGCGAGTGTTGACGTGAGCTCTCTGTTGCAGCCCGCCGTCCGCCGCCCGCCGGCCGCCCCCGCCGCCGCCGCTCCCGCCGCCACCATGATCGCCAGGATAGCGCTGTGAGTACCCTTTACATACTATCTATCGTATAAATAATATCTCATTCCAAATCAATTTTAAACACTTTTATAAACGCAATTGTTTCGACATGTTAACAATTTAACGCGATGACTTTCTAATAACAACTACGGTAATTGTGCACGACCGGACCCCGCCTTGAAACCTGTCGACAACATTCATTGTCACTTTCATCGAAAGTACGCATAGGTGTAAAATCGGTATTTACGTAATGCGAACTCGGCCGGGAGAGGACGTCGTCGGTGCCACGAAAATTTGATCTGATTTCTCGTGTGGAAATCAGGTTTTCATTGCCCAACGGCAGCCGCCCGACATCACGAATGGGGGCGCGTATTTCTCAATGAAGGCTGCGAAACATTGCTTTTAAAGTATGCACGACCTAGCGCTGCGTGTATTGTCCCGACGCGCCCGCGGGCCCACGACCCGCGCCGGCGCCCCTTCAGGCGGGTTCAATCTTACGCACCACCGCAAATTTGCGGCGATATTCAGCCTCAAATTAAAATGTAAACTTTCCGCCGAGAGCTTCGTGCCATCGCTGCGTAAATGTCTCTAAAACATCTTGCTTTCTAACACTTACGTTTTCATTCAGATTTCTCTATCTGTGGCTTGAAATTCTAACTTAGCAAGTAAACACTAAACACAATGTTGCATGTTGATAACAATTACATGCGAGCGACGCAGTGTAACGTAATATTATAAAATAAGGCACCATCGACGCGTAGGTAAACAATTGACGAAAATGATCTAACAGAGTCCATTGTCAAAGCTCTCTCCTGATTGCAACACAAAGTGCTAAGTGTATGTACGGAACCTGCTCGCTGTTCATATTACGGTGTTACAACATTTAGAGTATAAATTCCTTCCAATTTGAGTTCTGGTCCTGTAGACGTACGAACTATTCTCGCCTGAATAAAAGCTTGAGGACGTAGAGTCACACCTTTCAAATATTCAGATAATTGGAACTATGATTGTTTAGACAATTTTATGCAATGAGTACGTTTAAAATGTCTTTAGGTCAGGCCTCAGAAGTAATTATGAGCTATGACTGACTCGATCGAATGTCTTCGAACTCTAATGATATGGTAATGAAAATACTTTACGCAAGAATAGTGAATGAATTTTTGTGAACACATTTGACCTTAACATTTCACATATATGCACTAAAATATTTAAAATTTAAATGAAACATGTCACTTGGATGTTAATTCGTAGATTTTAATTCATCGCACATTGCAGTAATAAAACCAGTTGTTAGTTTAAAGCTTCTACTGTAAAATGCTTTGATAAAATGTGAAACTTTTCTGATTCATCATCATCATCATCATCATCAGCCTATATTAGTCCACAGCTGTACATAGGCCTTCCCCAATGAGCGCCAGTAAAAAGTTGTTTTCTGTTTAAAGAAACAAAAATTGAAAAAGCTCAAAAAGCGTTGTGGAACTAAGAAACACTTAATAAGTGCATAATTCACCCAAGTTTGGGTTAGTTAATTTTAATTTTACTTACTCGAGATTACTGTCCTTAGGTAATATGCAATTTGATGCAATCGTTGCGCGGCGCATTTCCTTAGTCAAGCGTGACTGTCTGATGATTTATGACGTCTCTTCCTTCTTGTTTTATGTTCATATGTTAGTAGGATGTAGTTAACGTTTATCTTAAATGTATTCTGCAGCTCGTTGAATACCTATAACAATAAAAAATACCACGTAAATTACTTATCATCATCTTTAAAAGGAATCGTTATCCTTTCCTGGACCTCTTCGAACGACACATAAAGTATGGTGAAGAAATGAAAGAAGTACTTATTTATTTAATGTTGGGCTAACAAAAGCTTTTCCTGTTAAAGTTCTTTACCCCGCCTACGCATCCTCGGGTGTTAACCTTTTTAAAATATCCTTCGGTGAACTAAATCCCAACCAAACACATCGCTACATTCTTTACACCAAATTAATACCAGTTTAGTTTCTACACATTAAGTGTTATTAGCAACATTTAATATTGCAAAAACCTATTATTCGCAGCCGTAATTTGCGTAATTCTAAATGACACGTTATGTTCGTTTGATGTAAATAATTAGTTCTGATGTCTAATTGGAGTACGCAAATAAAGGCTATTGTTTATTTTTAGGAAGAAAGTTGTTAAAATCGAGCCGTGGTTACGTGTGGGCTTGACAATTGTGTGGTTATATTGTATGGTGCACTTCCTATGAGGTAATACAAAAACTAAATCGACTTGTAAAGCGAACTTGAGGACTCCGAAAATCTGCAAACGTGTTTTCTTGTTGATTCGAATCACGGAGCGCTACATATTAGAGATTTTCAATTCGAAGACGCTTGCGTGAAAAAGAAAGTTTGTTTAACGCAATCGATATTTACTTCGCGTACTTATAAACTCATAGATGATGAATTTAAATGATCATGATTCGCAAATCCGTCGATTGGTAGTGGTAGCACGGTGTGAACGGTTGCGAAATTAAATGACTCTTAAATATACAGACAATCAATATCCAGAGTGTTGTTAGTTTCAACTCAATGGTACTTAATATTGTAATGAATCACTCGATGCTATACAAATAAATTTCCAAAATTGGCTGTGGTTTCGCAAAGAAAAACCTAGTTTGGAACAGTACGATTTACCTACAATAATTATTATTTCCAGCACAGAACAAACGGTCCTAATAAAATAATCATACAGTTTATTAATTAATAAGTTAAGACAGCAGAAAACCACCATCTAAGGAGCTAAGTTTATTAAATGAGAGAAACATTTTCTTTACTAGGAGTGTCGTTGACGAATGTTTTCATTTGTATCCTTATCACCTCTTCGTCGGGTTGAATTTGCGCTTTTGCCAACCCCTACAAAATACGATAAATTTGATATTCTATGAAATGCAATAAAAAGCGTGACTATTGAGGCTATTCTGCTTCGTTACTGCTAGGATTCTTCTAGGCGAGCACGCCCCGCACATTCGATACTGTTTATCCTACGCATGACTCTGTATTTAAGGCTAGGTGACAAGATTCAAGAGATTCATTTGAATAATGGTTAAAGTTAATCAACCGTCTGAGGCGGGGAATCGAATCACCGAGGACTGAGCTATCCGGGCCCATGCCTACATTGTCTTCTTAACCGGCTACCCTTCCCGCATTGTCAAGCCTGTTGAATCTTGGAAGTGCTATCTACTGTGTCAATGATTCCACTCTTAGCATCTGCAATAATAATGTTGCAATTATTATAAAACAATGTGAATTTATGATTAAATTTCTATTTTTTATAGTCATCAGGCATTCTATTGAGAAATTTAAAGACCATAAATAATAAATGAAACAACTGAATATGCAATCCGGCGCCGGCGCAGGAACCTAATGTCTTATTTGCGACGGCGTCCGTAACAGCGCGCCGGACCGGACGTCCGCCTGGCGCCGGTTTCCCCGGAACCCACTACATGGGTCCCTCCGCTTTTCTTAGGGCTGCCTCCTGTGTACTCTGTGTAAGCCGCTGCATTATTTCTATGAACAAGCGGTCGCCTGCGACATTGGCCGCGCGTTTTACCGAACTGGAAACAATGTAGCCTAGCTTTCTACAGTAGAAATTATTTTCAATATCATTTTGCGTTCTCACTACGGTTGTGAGTCGTGACAAATAATTTATAGTTGGACAGTTGTCTCTTGCCGTTTCCATTACATCAACGCAATTAAGTAGGCGCTGCTAAAAGAAGTTGACGGTTAATCCTATATGTGAATACCTCCATTACAATATAACAAGCCACGAAAAGATTTAATCTACACGATAATAATCTGCCGTCACGACATACATAGGGAATGCTCCCTTTAAACAAATTTGTCACCCATTTGACGTCGTTAGTAGAAAGTACGTTTCATAAGCTATCTTGTAACAAAATTATAATTAATATTTACATACATACTTAATGCATAAATACATAAAACAAATGGGTATGACTAAGAAACGCCCCAATACCCGCTAGAAGGTGGTTTTGGGGCGTTTCGCACCACGATTTTTCGGACCGAGGTGTGACTCGGCCAAGTGCTGTTTCTGAATGGGGTTTTAAGCACCGCAGTGGTCGATATAAATAATGGGTCAATTCAAAAGATACCTTGAGCGATTTGTACTGCTAAACCACTGGGCGGTACAAATGACCCCATTCTGAAACAACACTTAGGCGATTCACACCGCGGTCTGTAAACCGGTCGGTGTAAAACACCCCAATACACCCGGCTAGAATAATTCTCATTGTTTACTTCAATACCTTATTTCGTGCTCCAGCTTCGCGTTCCATTATTTGTTTTTACACTCATTGTAACTTACCTAGACCTAGAAGGCCACTTGTCTAAAATCTTTCTGATATAATAGGTACTTACCGAGTAGGTAGGCGTTTATGTTGGGTCACTTATGATAGGAAATAGGTATAGGTCACATATGAAATAGGTATAGGCTTCAAAAACACAAATAGGGAGAGATAGCTTAGTTAGCACTTTAGGTATATTTATCTATCCTCTTAATTTATGCCCTTTTTTAACCACTAGTCAATTAGTTGCCGTTGCAAAAATCCACTTTCTGAAAGAAGAATTTATTTATAGCACTAATTGAAGTGAGAAAATATTGTGTCATTATGTAAATTCCTTATATGCACATAATAGACGACCTCTCTGTTTGCGACAGAATGACTTTATTTATCATGAAATGTATTACTACAAGTGGGGAAAATAATTACATAAAACACAAAGAAAGGAAGAATTCTCCAAATGTAAGGCTTAATAACGTCGGTGGCAGCCCTGAGGCCGCGACGCGTCTCCGGGCGGCCTTCACTTTCGCTTTTACGCGACGCCTGCGCCGGCGCCCAGCGCAGCGCTCCCGCGCAGACATGCTGTGGAATATTTGGGGGCCAGTGACAGTGAGCTATTCTTTGACCCGTTTTAATCCACAGTTGACCCGTTTCAACCCGTTTTCACTAGGTGACAAATGTCACACTGAGCGTCGGCATTGCCGGCGGCCTACGTCAATACCTGACAGATACTATGGGAAATGCCGCAGGGGCATGACAGCTATGGCCGCCGTCACATGCCGCCGGGTGGTGGACATGTCTGGTGACAACGCGCGACATATACGAGTGACGTACTACATACATGTGTCGCGGTCTTTAGACATGTCAAAAGAATTCGCGCCACTAAGCCCGACGCTAGCGACTAATCCGTGGTTTATATATAACTCATCACTGCATAGTATAAACAACTATATAAACAGCAAAGCAACGGAACAGATTTGTTTCCCGCCATCAGCGTCTGTGAAACTTGTACGAAGCCGGGGCGATCAGTAATGGGAACTTGAACTTGTATTCGTTATGGAATCATATACAATATCAGATGCTCGAGTAAAAAGAAGAAATCCCATTAATGAGTGAATTACCTAGGAATGTAGTACTTTTTATCGCAACAAATCTGCAGCCTGCATAGAATGGCTAAGGCGCATGATGTTGTATTTAACCACTGAATAGATAAATATTTATCTATTCAGTGTATTTAACAGTGATATAAATTCTCGTAACATAACTTTACAATGTCTGGCGACAATTTGGTGATATTGCACAAGAGGGAGAGTGAGTGAACATGCCAAGCGAAGCGCGTCAGGTTTTTATCAAGTTTTTAAAATCATAAATAAACCTTCATAGCGGGTGTGTCGCGTCAGCTGTGAAGGTGGGAGCAATACCTCGGTGGTCGCATTTCTGGACTTGGGCTATGACCACCCGATGCAGAGATATTGTATGTAAACAGATGGTCACTGTGGACTTGTAGGCACAAAACTATGATGCCAAGCCGCATCCACCGCATGTATGCTCATAAGTGCACAATTCCTATCTATGCACAATGCACAAATATTGGTTAGTAACAAAAAGTGATACGTTATTTTTTTTAATGCTTTTGCGATATTAAAATAACAGTGCAAGTGGTGAGACTCCAGAATTGTGAGATAATAGGTGTAAAGTGTAAACCCATTGATGACGTGTTGACATTTTCGCTCGTCTAAACCTACATAATATACTTAGTGGTTTAGACCACTCATACTTATGTCGTGCCAAGTCATGAAATCGAGAGTTGAACATTGACTAATGAGTTGAATAAATTATGTGTCTATAGACCAAAAGGTTTTATGAGCTAACAATAACAATACATTTCGCTTGAGAATCTGGGTTTCATCAATGTGCAGCCATGATCAATAGGATTGTTTTTTTTATGGTAAGCAGATATATTTTGACCTCGATCGCACCTGATGTCAGGTGTGGCTCATCCACACCTGACATTCAGTCTTGGGTTGGGTTTGTTACAAGTATATTTATTTTATGGACACATGATACAAAAATTGACAATCGCTTGGAGTCTATACAAAGTGCCTCACACGTAGATCACGACTCGTCTCGTCGCCGCGCCTGGCAGATGTTACATCCGGACGCTTTCGCTCACGCGAGCCCGCCGCTCGCTCGCTCCCATCATTATGATGGTAATGAACTTACCTACCTTTTGCGTAACAGGCCGTCTCAAGCCGGAACGCCAAGGCATTAGTACGTCCGGCCTAATCCATCTCATAATGTGTTACTCAATCAATACAATCAACACATGTGCGGTAGTTACGACCGCAGATATGGATTTATCTCAAATTGCTCTATTACAGAAACAATAGCATTTCTTTTCTGTTTACGCAATGTAACTAAGTAATCTACACTATTCATTCTCATTAGAAGAAATGGTATAATGTTGCTTTTTGCGTTCTTCACATTTGCGTTGCAAAATATTACGTAATCCCTATTAAGAGCCGATGGTTGACAATGCTAATGGTAAGCTAGCAAATTGCGAGTCAGTATGTGGACAAAAACAGTAAACATCGCGCGTGGCTGGGAGAGTGGCACGCGACACAAGAAAGTAAAATGCAGGAAAATCTATGGCCTTTAAACGCTTTTGCGGCAACGCAATTCATTGCATATCCTTAGCGAAAAATGTGTTTTCGACTTCAATAGAAAAATCATATTTTGAATTGAAAATGAAAGATGTTTTTGAAATCAGCCTTAATCAGTCAGTGGCGTAATGTAATAAGTTGCAGCATCCGTTAAACTAGCTAAAAGAATAGCTAGACGACCTTCTGACAGTCCCGTATCGCAAGTCCGGGTTGCCCGAGATGCTTATCACTTTCTATAGCGAGCGGATATGTCAAGGGCGACAGGCGCGCAGGTCACGACTCGACGTTGCTGACCACAGTAACCACTGCTCCTTCCATTTCACAACATCACCCCTGGTAGCCTGTTAATAGCTACAAGGCACCAGCCATTTTGCAACCAAATTCCAGTAGTTTCAGCGCGGTCAGGCCCGTAGCGGAAAATTGGTAGAGCATTTTTCTCGACGCGCGTTGTAGTAGCAACTCTGATAGAATCAATGGAATGTTGCAACTGCAGTTCACTGCAGCGAGTATCGATGCCGCGACTGGAATGCGGCCAGGTCGCGGCCTGAAACTGCTCAAGTACTGCGCACATGAAAAAACCAGCCAGGTGCGAGTCGGACTCGCGCCCTGAGGGTTCAGTGCCAACTTTAACTGGACTAAGTAAGGGTCCACTTATCCAAAATACCACAATATATTGTTGATATCAGAAATAACTTTGTTTTCCATAGAGTTTAAATGAAGGACAAAGGAATATTTTAGGTTGTTGAAAACATCTCAAAAACTTCCAGTTCGACAAATTACATCAAGTTTGTCTTTCAGAATAAAGTGGCTGTGACATACGGACAGACTTGACGGAACTATAAGGGTTCCGTTTTGACACTCTGCTACGGAACCCTAAAATGACGGGCAAGTGCGAGTTTTATTCACGCGCGAAGGATTCCGTGTCGAGTCTATGGGAAATGCAATATTGTTTCCAATACTAAGAGTCGAAAGCAGCAATTGACTGCATTAATCTGAAAATACATACAAGCATTTGCGAAATTGAGACCTCGCCTGCGGGGCAAAGGGGTGCGGGGGGAGACGAAAGTGCGGCTAGTGAGCGGTGCGGCGGGGTGTTTTCGCGCCGCCCGCATCCCTCGCGCGACCCGCTATCGCCTCCCCCCGCGCCCCTGTGCCCCACAGGCGAAGTTTCAATAAAGCGGTTTACCTATAGCAAAAATTGGCTAGCCATTTTTGAATACGAAAATCTATAGGTATAATCCATAATCTATGGAGTTCACGTTGATAGATTGCTCCGCGTTGTGTTTGCCAAGTTCAATCTTGTGCTTAATTTTCTTGGTTCAGTCAATTTTACAAAGTTACAGCAAGTCTAAATTATCTTGTGAGGTGGCTTGCTAAAGGCTGAATTTAATTTGATTATTCACATGCGAGTTTATGTATGTAGTTAAAAATTATTACATAGCCGCTACGTCAGTGAGCGTTAAACTGCCTATGATTACGTTAATTGAACAATGGAATGTGTTTTGAAATATTTTTGATTTCTTTATTACATTTGCATGAAATGCAACACAATACTCGTTACTTGTTCAATGTTTCACAAAATTTTTAAACATGACCTTTTGCCTTGTTCTATTTTTGACTAGTTCGGCCAGTTGTTCAAAACATTGTGTCGCGAATGTAAAATTCTTTTGAATGTGTCATTTTGCCTCTTTGCGACAGTTGTACCTGTTGCACCCAACCAATTTTGTGGACTCGTTCAAATGTGTATGTGTGTGTGTGTGTTTGTGATGTCCTAAATTAACAAATTCATTTTCTTTCTTTCTTTCCTTCATCTGTCGATTTTCCGCTAAGCATATAGTATGGTGAATAGGTAAATGAACGAAGTACTTCTACATTGCTTTTACGTGTATTGGCACCGAGAGTCTTCTATTTGCGCAAACTTTGCATTATATCATATACAGTTTCATCACAGCGCCGCATCACCCGCTGCGCTGGACGTGTCATCATAAACTGACATTGGATTAACTATTGCATCAGTGGCATTACCAGAGACTTCGGGTTCGAACTCGGGCCGGACACCTCCTCGAATAATCCGATATTTACGTTCGTTTTCGCGTTTTGTAAGCATCACTTTCGGCTACGGCCGTTTCACTTTCCTGCCGACGACCTTTCGTGGAATGCGCCGTGAGATAACCGATGAATAAAACATGTCATAAGGCAAACTATATCTGCCGTGGCATCCTCGAGACTTTCTAGTGGAGCTATTGTGGTGGCATATCTGAGAATTAACCTTTTGCCGATTGCACGCAGCGGTTGCGAAACGCACGCAAACAGCGGGTGATTCCTAATTATTGGTGAGAATGTTGACGCGTCACAGAAGACGCCACACCTCGGCGGGCCGTTGTTTTTGACCTTGGCTCTTTCCACGTCCGTGATCTAAGTTGCGACACCCCGACAACCGACGAAGCCGATGAAATGTCTATTGTATCATCGCACACTCTGAATATAATTACAATTCATTATTGTCAGCTTATTTTAATTTATGCCAACACGAAAACGACGTTTTACAAAGTGCTGGGGCGCGCGTTCGATCATTAACTTTGATTAATAGTGCAGATTATCAAAGTTTGTAAAGAAGAATTCGAAGACTTTTATAATGGTTGACTAAAAATAAATAAAAGGGAGCGGCGCTAACAACTCACGCATGAGTTCCTGTTTACGAAACATGTTTTATTGGCGGCATGCATTGTGGTAAAAGTTGATTTTCTGTTCGGGGAAGCGTAGCCCGGCCGCCGCCGCCCTTGACATGCGGTTTTGGTACCCACCTACTGCGATTTCGGGAAATGTTACCACAATCATTTCTTTTTTGTGGAACTTACTTGAATGAACACCAGTTTTCCTAGTCATTGTCCGCATGAAATAACACCGGCCCCTATTTTGTTTGGACTTTTGTTGAAATTTTGTCGTCTAATAAGAAAAGAAAAGTTTTAGCCTTCTTCTGATTCATATTTTACTTAGACCCGGATAAAAACGTTTGGAGAATAGCTTCATTGGTAACCTATTTCAGCTAGGTTAAAAAAGTTGCGAAAAGCTTTTTCTTCCTTAATTATGTAAAGAAAAATACATAGCAGGGCTATACCTTTAGTTATTTATAAAACATTCCGCGCAGTGTGTTGGCAGTTTGTCGGTGTCACTGTGGACATTAAGTATGTGCAGGCGCAGGTCCTTTAGCATTCCGACCGCGTGTGTACCGAATGATACCTACTCGCCTCCGATGACCTGCGGAAAGTTTATAAATAAACTCAGCTCTTAACGTAATCAAACCACTTTATACCTGCCCTGTTTGTTCTTTGAAAACCTCAAATTAAATACCATACAGGCATGTTGAATGATATCCAGTGCACGCAACGAAATGGTTTTTTTTTGCCAATAATTAATTAATCTGTGATTGGTCGAAATAAAGTGATTTTAATTTAATTTTAATAAGATGGAGAAGAAATACTCCCAAATCCCAATCAATGGTCTGCCATTGAGTGGGATTTGGGAGTATTTCTTCTCGTATGTAATTCTGAAGCTCAATGGTCAAAGTTTTGTTTTGTAAGAAATTGAAGTCTCATTATAAACGATTGTTTAGTGACAGTTGTATGGCTATTGTAATTACGCAAACATTTTCACACTGCATCCGTGATGGATGAAACTTCATCGACAAGTCCAACAAAATTAACTAAGTTTCAAACTTAATGACAGAAACATAGGTAAGTTTGCGCATTTAACTGAATGTTTATGCAATAGCGGTATTGTAGGTCCCGAGCCGTGAGATAAGATGGAAACTTGAAAACTACAATGTAATGTGTTTTGTAAGAGCCATTGTTATTATTTTTTCAGAGCATGTGACTAGGCCATAGACAGAGACTGTTGACTTTTTAAATATAAACTGTAACAATGACACCAGCGCTATGCTGTGCATTGTTGTAAGTTATCTTTATAAGTTTTGGATCTTGCTAAAAATTTGCTACTACCTATCCGCAGCATGTTGACATCTTCTTCATAGAAAATTGAGAGTGGCGTCTTGAGTGAGCAAATTGTATCTCTATGGTAGCCCTCGTGTCTAACAATTGATTGGCACTATTAACACGCTGACGTGCGATCGCAGTGTTAATTGTTACGTGATCGCAATAACTATCGGGCACGGTTGACGACCCCTGGTACCGTTTAGTTACACCACACGCATTAACAGCTAGTCAATAACTTGACGCCTACAGATTATTAATCACGTACCTCCAGGCCGATTTGCCATAAGTTCGGATAGGAAATTAATGAAAGTTTTCAGTAATACAAATATCTGAAACACAAGCGACGGGTCTGTTTCATAACTATTGTTGTTTGTGATGTGTATTTGATTCAATAAAATAAATTAGATAACGACATGTATCGGAGGAAGTAATGTTCGGCTCAAGTGAAGTGAAAAGTGATGATCGGTTGATAGGTGTTACCTAACCCGCTCGTTAAGAGGTCGACGCGAGACTTAGCGAGAGGTTAGCGATACTTAATTTATAAAGTTTTGATGACAGCGGCCTTTTCTTACCGCAAATTAACTTTACAGTGCAAACATAACATTGATCGCTGAAAGATAACATTGTGCAGGGTCTTTGTCTAAAACAATGACTGTAATTGGGCATTCAACTTGATTTCGCGGACCGTTATAAAAGTACTGATTAACTAGGCACAGCCTGTCTTTTTACACATCAAAATAAAATTAGTTTTCTACGACTTGTAAGTTCTTACGAAAGCTAAATGAAAACTCACAAAGACGCCAAAATTGACGTAATGTAATTATATTTTTTTTTATTTAAAATAAACCCATATGGATTGTAATTCCTCCATATGGGTTTCCATCGACACGCTAAGTAGAAGAAGAACAGTTTTTCATGGAACACTCGGGAATCGGGGTTCATCCGTTTGGGAGGTACAACACCACAGACAGACTAATAACATTTATAAAACTCCTGTCTATTTGCGTCGCAGGTTAAAAACAAAAACTTTAATATTGCAAAATTAAATCACATACAAATGCAAGTATTGACTGCCTAGGCTGGCACTAAATATTGTATCGTTTCCAGAAATACGACTTATTGGCTCGAGTGCAAATAATAAGTCGTTTCCTCGTAGTTTCACATTCCTCGACATGCATTATCATTGCATTCGCGATTTCTACTCATCATCACAAAGTTATCTACATTAAAATATGACTAATTGCTTTGTATTTATATCGATATTGATTAAAAAGATAATTATTATTTAATGTAACACCGGTTGTTGTTAGTGCGTGACATAGCAGCAAACAAGTCGAGGAATTTAGATTCAATTAAAATCTAGGTGGTAGTGAAACTTGTTATACCTACTTAACTTAAGTGCATTGCACAAGATTTTAAAATGGCTATTTTTGTAATCACAAACACCGAGACCGAGGATTCTTGATATTTATATTATTATAGGTCATCATATTATACTAACGTTATTGAGTGACGTAGACCGCGGTCATATAAATCTTTCTATTTACTACAAAGCTACAGAAAAAGCTATACCTTACATTTTTTTAATATAACGGAACACATACAAGTCATATCCGTCTCTATTGTAATAGTTATTCTAAAATGTCGTCATACGGCTATGGCCATGCTACTTGGCACTTCGACGCATGAACACATTCTCGTTTGCAGTCCTTACAGAATATTAACTGTTTGTCATAGCTCCACGTAGGCATCTAGACGTAGGCTTCTTTTGAATATGACTCACGTTATGTATCCTTTTCGTTCGCGTTGTATGTCTGAGTCAGAGAGAAGGACAGTAATAGGCGATCGATTACGAGCATTTGCCCCCGAACATTCACTGGTGACCTCGGAGGTTGACAGGCAGACCTTGCGACAGGCCACTCGCAACATATCACAGATAAAACGGTCATCGTTATCATCGCTAAAAATAAGAGCAAGTAAGAGGCACTCCCGACTAATGAGCTCCACATTAAACCGGAACCGGCAGAAAGAGTCTACTTTGTAGAACCACGAAGGTGCAGGACAATGCAAGCAAGCAGCGTATATCACAGCGTCAATCAAGAATGAAAAACATCTTCTTTTTCTTTTATTTATTTAAAAGCTTTACGGCACTTTTTCCACGCATTACTTAGATTGCCTAGTCCTAAAAAACATTGCCCTTGCTTACATCTCTGCTGATGTTGTTATTCAACAAATTCAATTATTTTCATCGGTCAATGCTCGGTTAAAAGTGTTAAATAAATTCTAATGTTCAGTTCATAAGCTGTAGAATCGTATTTATTAGTTATGAAGCCTTCTTTTGCTCTACCATACTTACTATTTAACTATGCACCGGAAAAGGGCATACATGTCCATGCGTGGATGCGGTTTGCGTGGTCTTGCTCGAGTTTACATTGTTTCCGCTTGAGTCCAAATTTACTATCCAATTTGTTGTTCAACGCGGCCAAATTTAACCAAGTTTTCACAAGATTGCTGTGATATCATACTAGTCAAGCATTTACAGCATGCCAGCGAAGTTTGAAATACAAGTATAAGTCATGCATAGCATCGGAATTTTTAAAGATTAAAAAACTACTACAATCCATTAAAACTGTTATTTGATGTCGAGGTAGAATATATAAAAAAATCTTATACCTATGTCACAAATAATCAAATTGATAATTCACTTTCTTGAAAATACGACGTAACAATAGTTATTCCTAACTAAACCTACCTGACTGGTTGACAAGGCAAGCTTATCACGGACCATACGTCTTTGCTGCGTGTTTGAACTTAGTTAGCAGCTAGGCTATTTCCGATTCCCCTCAGCCAGTCTACCTGTAGGCTGTGCACTGAATACTGAATTTATCACAACAGACTATCAAACAAACGTCTGCGCATTCATTGGTGTAGTTTCAGGTACTAGAACATTACGAATATTTGTTCGCTCGTAGCTGTGAATAACGGAAATGATCACATGCTTTAAAAAAACTTTCGATAGAGCTTTTTTTGGTCGCTTTATATATTAAATTTGACGATAATGGCATATTATGTACCATTTATTAACTACCTCTAAGTACTTACTTGATAGTAATTTTGTGCTAGCTAGTAGTCTTCTTTTAAATGAACACTGTTTGGTCTAAAGTGCAGCGGGTTACGGATATTCTGACATAGATACATTTATCAATTGTTTTCGCAATCGTTCGCCTCTTCACCGTGAACTTTAAATATACTTGCTCGTAGTTTTAACGTTATACGCATAGAGCGTGGCGGGAATCCACAACAAATAGCAAACACGTTGCAACACCTATTAAGCATTTTGGTAACATTTCTTAATGCTAAACTCTTTTGCAACCCTGAACGAACACTTATACATTGTTAAATGTTTGGTTTAGACTTTCTAATAGTCCTGAGTCATTTCATGAGTTTACAATAATCAAGGTTATTGGAAACTAGAGTGATATAAAATGACACATTTTAGGCGTATAAGCACTCGTACATGGTAGCTCTCATCTATACTAATATTATAAATCTCAATAGTTTGTTGGTTTGATCGCGCTAATCTCACTGATTTAAAAAAATTGTTTGTTTGATAGCTTTTATCGAAGAAGGCTTTAGACTATAAAAATCACGCTGCGTCGGGAGGGGAGGGAGAAAAATCAAATCGCGCAGACGCGGTCACGGGGGACCACTAGTATCAGATATTGCTCAACTGCTTGAATGCTGATAAAAATAAAAAGATTCTAATATATCACTAAATATTAAAACTGGGCACCTAGGATTTATGCAGAAATTATAAAATTACAAATATTACTCAACAATGTTTGCTTACCGCGAGCCAAACGATTGCGTAAGGTGGATAGAGAAATTATTATCAGATCCGGGTTTCACTCTGATAATAATAATTTTGTATATTTTATTGACAGTTCCGAAATACCATTTAGGGCTGGTTTTATAATTATCATTTGCGTAAGAGGTGCTTCAAATTCCACGGCGTGGCCGTACGATATGTTGATTAATGAGGCTTAAGCCGCCATCAGGTTATACTCGTAGAGGCGAAGTGGATTCCGCTACACCGATAGCGAAAGTGATATGTTATATTGAACACGTTTCATGTTGCGGGTACGCAAAAAGTCTTCCTACATGGTGCTCAATTAGTATAAACGTAGTATAACAAGTGCTAGGTGTATAATATTAATAACTGATACTGACCATTACCGTTTTACGGTTTTTTAGCAGAGGAAAACAAATAATAGGCGTGATGTAATTAAAATAGGTAATTTTATAAATAGGAAGCTTAGTGAAACCATACAGAATACGGAATGAGATAAAGTCGCCATGCTCAACAAGGGGCAGTCTTTTACAAAAATAATGGCTTTTTAATACTCGTGGTAACATATGTAGTTAAATATTTTAACATAACTTTTAAACTCCTTACTCGCTATCACCGATAAAAATTTAAGAAAAAAATATAAATCATATGAATAAAAAATATAGTTTTCTAATTGATGTGTAGTTCCATTCTTGGCCATGCTTCAGATGTCACTTCAGTTGGTGTCACTTCTTCTTCATCAGAGATATACGCTCTTGTCGGTGGAGTTTTCTCCATTTATTTCTATTCTGAGCCATAAATGGTGGCACTATAAATAAAATATTCGCCAGAATTAACACACCTGCTTATAATAGTACAAAACTGGCTTGTGCACTTTTTTGGCAAGAGCTTCTTTGTTAAAGTAAAATGGCCGCTGTCCTTGAATCCGATGCACCTGCTTCTTTGTATCGTTTCATATTAAACGACTAATAATTATACCTACCTTGAAAATTAAGAGTAAGTTGCACCAATATCTCATAAAGTTAAAGGTAGAAATTAATTAAGCTCGTATGTTTACTTTTACACAATATGTTTAATCTTTATACTAATTTACATCTATTTTTGACACAGGTAGACTGCCTACATCCTTATGATCTGGGGGCATATTGGGATGTGACTTTAATTCGTTTAATTTCCAGACAGTTCAATTCCCTCTCAGCTAGCTGAGAAAAGAAAAATTAAAAGTAACTCTCTCTTAATCAGTCATAAAATTGGTCTGAATAAAGAAATTAGCTAATCCATTCAAAAGCAGAGCAGCTTAACTGTCAAAGCAAGATCGCATGATCTTTTTACAATTGGGCCATAGACAAACCTTACGCAGAGGTTACGAGTAAAAGTTATGGTTCAAGTCTTGGTGCAACGCACTCTTAAAATGACACCTATGGTAATAAAACTTTTGGTGAACGTTACGCTACTTGATATCCTTGCAGTTCTCACACATCTGTAGAAGTAGGAATACGTTTCCAAGTAAGGGCTGGAAGTCTCGACATAATTTACCTGTCACACACAAGATGGCACTCGAAAAAAGCGTGATTTTATTGATTACGAAGAAATTTAGTATAAAATTGTAACAATTTTTTGTTAAGGTATAGATACCAACAATAAAATAATGACACAAATTTTGTCTGTGTTTTTCGAGCTTGTTTTGTTAGTTAAATAATGTCAAGACTTCCAGCCCAAGCGGCCCGCTAGTAAGAGCTCGCATCTGATGAATTATGCAAAAAACCGGTAACAAGTAAATGGCACTAGTCGCCCAGGAAGTAAAGAGGCATTCTTCGTTTCAAAACTATTAACACACGACACATCGCTTGTGCTATGGGAAAAGTTAAGGTTTACGAGTTTTCAATCGGAAACTGTTATAGACCTACCCAGCCAATTAGCCATCGCCATCGGGCAGTGGTGACATTCTGTTTAAAGTTGATCACTTAATTTATATGTGTGTTTTGAGTTTTTATAGGTGAGATTTTGTTAAGCCAAAGCCATCAAACTTGAATGATTTGATGATTCATTTCTTTTCTCAAGCAACTATTATATTTTTGTGAAACCCGTGATCTTTTGTGAAAGATAGTAGAATAATAAATAATTAATATGTTTCTTTAATAACAATTTCTTTAAGAAATATTATTCTAGATAGGGTGTCACATAGGTAGGTAGGTAAAATATCTATAAATTCTCTAACACAATTCCAATTTTTGTTTGTAGTTCGTTTCTCAAGAATAGCTTTAACTGTTCGTACTGATTATTTACACGCTTGCTAATGCCTGTTTAACTAAGCACTCTTTTTAAACTATCGTTAAAGATTATCCGTTAAGTTTGTTGACGTTTATCTTAATGTTGTATTGTGCGGTTTCGATTGCGTTATCACGTCTTTAGAGCCTCTAGATTAGACGTGTGAACGTATGGAAAATGGGCAGCCCTTGACCTACTGTTAAACGTCCCACAGGCCACAATTACTGAACGTTTTCGAGGTATAGCCCTCAACTTTGTGCGCGATACTGTTATGCTTAGAAAAACGAGCACTAATTATGGTTATTTTTGTTGTTTTTACATTGATGTGTAAGACCGGCCGCTCTAAGAATGCTATTGACAAGTTTCAATTTTCATAGAACATGTTTAAATAAACAAGGTCCAGAAGTGTGACATTGTTTCCATATATTTTCTGACAAACTTTTAAACTTCATGATAGCATTCTTTGAGCGACTAATCTTATTAGCGATTGCGGATATAAAATATTTCTACTATCTACTTGTTTTTTATTGTAATATTTTCGTTAAACGAATTTGTACCTATAAACTACAATTTTAAATCAAAGCAATGTTATTCCGTCAACCATGCAAGTATATCTTCATTCTAACGGTGTAATGTAAAAGTATTTGAATGCATTAATTATGTTGCTCCGTAACAATCGCGAGTAAAAGTTACTATACACGTCACGATTGCAGTAATAAGCGGGCTGACATTAATCAATGTTATCATTTGTCTAAACGGTGCTATCTAAGATCGGTCGTTTCATGGCCATTCTGGGTAATGGCAACAATGACATAACCGACAATAAGCCGAGCTGTGGGCCATTCTCGATGCTAAAAAACAGATTAATTCAATGTCCGTATTGGTTTTGTAGTTCAATATATGGCGCCTACCTTATTATTCACATTTGTCGATTTTGACTGTCAAAATTTCAGTTGCGTGATTTATAGCTAACTTAAGTATTTGTTAAATGTCGTTAACAGCGGATGTATATTAATAAGCGTGCAGGGCTTAAAGAAAAAATACCTCAACCAATGGTCATTATAGTAGCCATTCTGATATTTGGTAACGACATTGACCCAATAGTTGAGTTGTCTATCGATTACGCAACTGGGCCTATGTGATCGTAAGTTGAACTAAGGAATTTCATGAAACTAAATCTTCCTCTTCTTTCCTCAACTCCTTCCATTAGATAAAACACAATTTACGAATAATTTATAAGATCGCGAAAATATCCGTAAATTGTGTTATATTTAATGTGTAGTGTTTGCGTAAACTTCAGAAACAAGTATCCTTCCATTTGTCTCGACACTCTTTAGATCTAATTTTTTTTTTGTAGGCATCGTTTAGTTTTCTTATTCCTGATATGTGTGCAATGTGGTAGTAGGCGTACTCTCGATACTTTTTCAAAAAGCTGTGTTTATGTAATCCACAGAAATGTCAAATATGATCATGAAATCATGTTGTACTAAGGCCCAATTTCTTCTTCAAAAGTAATGGTAAAGCTCAGAAAATAAACAACGGTAAAGTTACGTTACCAGCGCGGCAGCGGTTGAATATTTAAATTGTGTGTGTTTTGAAGAAAAACTACCCTAACCAGTGGTCATTAAAATAGACATTCTGACAGTTGTTTAAGGTATTTTTTCTTCAAAATACGCACAATCGTAAATATTCAACCGCGTTAACGTAACTTTACCATTACTTTCGATGAAGAAATTGGGCCTTAGTTGCTACGAAAGAATATTGAAATTCATGCTATTTTAATTTGCTGCGTTATTTAGCAGGCAACTTAATTTAAACTTAATTAAGATATTAAGTGTCAGTGTAACCTTGCACTTTATTAGACAAATGGCTACTTTATAGACGCTCTTTCTATAAAGGGCGTTATTAAACTGTGCCTAGGTGTTATAGGTGTCCTAGGAGTTATAAAAAATAGTACTACAGTTAGCAAATAAATATGATTTAAGGAGGTCCTATTGAATCATATTTGTAGAATATATTTTTTGAATGGATCACAATGAACATCAAACTATTTACGCCTCACGTATATACCTATACTTAAGCAATGCAAAACCAATCGTGACTTCAATGCTAGACAGCTCTGTGATAGATTAGCATGAACTACGAATTGAATAGAAAAAGGAGCTCGAATATCTCTTAAAAAAGCTATTACGATGTAACCAGTGTAGATGTAACGCATTTCACCGGAAGACTGTCTGAAATTCGCTCAAACATGTGTTTAACTCGCATATGAATTATAGTAAGCAAGCACTTACGATGAGTAATTCACCAGTGCGAGTTACTGTGGTTGTATGAGAGATAATCACGTCGTTATTAAGCCGAGGTGAGTGTGGGCAAGTTGGATTCAAGTCACGTTCGTTTTGGCCACGTGCACAGTTGCAGGCGGTTGACGAACCCTGGAGCCCTATTTTTGAATCACTCGCATCAATGTCAATAGTGCGTGTGATTTTTAAATGAAACTCGAATGAAATCCACACAGCAGTGATTTAAAAAATGATAAATTAATTTTGTTGCTATTCTTGGCTCTACTTAGCATGATTTTCGTTGTTTCTCGAACGAAAAACACTCGGAATATTTACCCTAGTGATTCATAAATAGAGCTACTGGTATGATCAAGTCACGGCAAAGTCACTACCATCGCGGTTTTTATACTAGAGCACTGGAGTTTTCATTCTTGAGCAGCGTTACGTTTTAAACACATTTTCCAACCACAGAAAAATAAATAGTATGCACCAAGCAAGAGGTGACTTGTTCAGAACGTAAAGTTCTACTTTTACACATGGCTATTATTTATTTGCGTTTATTTTATTTATTTAGGCACCACCAAAAGTACAAGAGTTTGACTTAATGCCATATGGCCTTTTCTAGCAGTCATACTTTTGGGCTAAGCAGAAAGGAGAAGGCGGTGCGACCATAGAAATAAAATGAATAGTATTCAGTTACACAAGATAATAAAAATGCGTTACCAAGTCACACCGTAAAAGATTAATGATTAGATAGATGTTTGTTTCTACGATAACAACAAAGGAATAATAAATGATTAGCTAAATATGGTGTAATTCCGTAATAGTAACGAATATTTTATTGTTTTCCATGCCCATTGCTTTCAAGGTTCTGTATCTGTATGTATCACGCCAACACCTTTCGATCTTAACCAATTAGGTAACACACGATAAAAGAAAAGCGGTCAATTTTGACCTTTTATGGGCCCATTTGATTGTTGGCAATAACAATTGATAGATAAATTTGTGCAGTTATCAGAATTATCTACGGTGCACGCGAAGTCGAAATCACCTAATAAACAACATTTCGTTGTGAATGGCTGCGTTTTTGCTTTGAAATAACAGAGAAGAGTTTCAATCGTTTCTGCCTCACCCAATGGTTGACTGGTAGAGAATGCTTTCAGCATTAAGTCCTCCATTTGTACTTTCTTTTGTCTGTGCAATAAAGAATAAAATAAAATAAATAAATGAATAGAATTCTATTTATTATTACGAATCAATGGAAAAAAGTCCGCCAATCCGCACTGAGCCCGCGTGGTGGAGTATGGCTCATACTACCTCACATTTGAGGTAAGGCCTTTGCCCAGCAGTGGGATGCTTACAATGGAAAAAAGCTCACACACACTACGAGATAGATTACTGAAAAGACGAGTAAATAAATATAACGATGGGTGTTGAGAAGAAGGTTCAGTCCAGGCTTACTGACCTTCGCTGCGTCAGTTCCCATAGTATTGTATGTGAGTATAAGTTAATGCGAGGGCGCGCGCGCGACTGGCCCGTCCAGCCTGGTTGGTCTCTGGCGCTACGTTCACATAGCCTTGCGCGACTCGACCTTACCTCTAGCCAGTGAAATTGAACGGGCACTACGCACATACCAGTCTTAACAGCAAGGACTATTTGCGCCGGACAGCCTGTTAGAATGTGCATTTTCTTTTAGCACACAACAGATTTTCTGATATTTTCACTCGAGACTGAATGGGTAAACATCCATTAATATCCATCCATAAACAAGCTTATGACAGTAGTTAATTCGTTCGTATTCGCATTCGTAACATGATGTAGTTACCTATGGTTTTAATGAGTTATCACTGGAAAGGAAGTACAAACATACGATTCACGTACCTCTCATCTTTTTTTTAAACTAAATCAATATCATGTATATGCTGAGAATTATTTTAACCGTTGGAAAACACAGTTCTTTCCAGTTTATGTAATGTGCCGTGAGCCTCACTACTAAGCAAAGTTTTATTTAATTAAGTCATATTGGAGATACTTATCCCTCACTCTGGTTCCGCATGCCGTCGAACGCAAGAAATTGCACGGAAGCCACGGCTCTTCCGAGTGCAGTAATTTGATTTACAGTCAATAACGTAGCCATGATACAAATCATTACACTCTTTTATTTAAAACCCGTGCAACGCTCTCGCTCTATATGGTCATACGAACGCAGACAACTATCCGCAAGGTGAATACCACTGTGAATACCGTACTTTCAAGTTCGCTTCATCGGGAACAAAATCCAGACTTCAATCTTTATTAGCGATGATATTTATAACGATCTTGGCCGTGATTTCAATGGCTGTTGCACAATACGTCGGTTTACTTTCGTTGTATCTGTTCATCTATGTAATGGCGATCCAAAGCAGATATAAGTCGCATTGTTATGTTAGCGCGGGCGCGGACGGCGAGAGCGGCGAAAGTGATCGTCATCTCGCGTTGCCTCATCGATCCGCACTTGTGGAATCAGCACGCGTAATACACCCACGCTCCGATTTTCGCCGGAAATTTCTCACGACCACATCGCATTGCAACTATTGCAATCGACAGTGATTGTTTTGCAGCCATCTAGTGTGTTTTCACACAAGTTCTTTGCTTACACTGCAACTGTGTCAAATATTGATAGGCCATGCAAATGCAATGAGTGTTGAGAAACGAATTACAAAAACGTCGTTGAGCCCGTGCATAAAATTAAGCCTTCATCGATACGGCGCTTCGATGCGAATATCTTAGATATGCTAATGCCGATATACACTTTGTAACACGGGAATGCAGTGATGAAATGCATACAATAGATGAGTCAGGATCCCTTGTTTTGTGCGATGACAAAGCTCGTAGGCGCAGCAGCTGTCTTTTTGCTGAGTCACGCTGTACCGAGTCTCCGCGTGCCTTGATGTAACTAACTTTCGTAACACTATCGGCCCCTTAATCTTAAAGCTTGTTTCCTTTGTTACAGATGTTTATTAGTATGCGCAGTCTACCGGACAAATGCCGACGTAGATATCATCACAGAGCCCCGACAAGGACAAGAGTATGTCTTAGTCAGTTCGGGGCAACAAACTCCTATAAGGAATTTTGAAACCTCACATAAAATACCAGAAAAACATCCACACCATCGCATCATCAAACATGACGATGAAAAGATTACGAAGAAAACACTCAGTTCCAAAATCAGACATCCATCGGAAGGAATTGTTTCAATTGAAGAAGACAAGAAAGCTATTTATAAGAAAGGACAAAAGTTGAAGGCGGCCGAATCGATCGAGATTGATGTTCCAGTATCCAAACTCGAAGATATCAAAATCAAAGAATACCCAAAGAACGTTGAGACTAATCCAAAAATGGCAGTCGACCTCGAAGCTATGTCTGAATCTGGGAAACTGACCAGCGAATCTGGCACCACTACCCAGAAACCGGTATTGACAACAGCCCCACCCGCAACCACAAAAGCCTTCGATTACATTCCAATAAATTTCGACACAATTGATGACATCAACAGCGGTCTTTTGTCGTCTAACGTGCAGCTGGAAACAGCTGGCTCAGAGCAAAAACAACATTCCCGCATTCAAATTAAGAAGGGGCCAAACGGTCAAGACTACGAATATGAATACATTTACTATTATTACGACGAGGAGGAGGGCGGTGGTAAAAAGGAGGTTAAAGAGAAGGCTCCTTCGAGCACTGCTGCACCCGTGCACAATTCTCACGACGGACCTCAGAAAGGAGAGACTGAGAACCATATAGGAAAAGACAAGAACAGGAATAAATACAGCACAATCGATAGGTCAAGTGCGACCACCACAGCCACTCCTGAGACTCAGAATGAGGTTCTTCCAGCCACAACGAGAGGTCGCCAGCGAGGCCGCAACCTCACCCCGGCGCCAGTTGAGGAAGAAATCGAAGAAGACAGGTACAAATATTACGTCAATTTTCACCATGTTACTTGCACAATTAACATTTAATTATACTTGCACATGTTAAACGCTTAATCATGCTTCGCAATAACTGATTTGATCACTTCGTAGACTGCCATCCAGCACCCGCTTCCCGCCACGCGGGCGAAACCTCGCAACCAGCACGACGCACGCCCCGGAGGCTTCGTCGGAGCCGGCCAGGCACCGCGGCCGCCCGCAGGTCGACAACGTGGCTGACGAGTCCACCGGCCAGACAAGGAGCAGGACCCGCGCCCATATCAGGTAACAACTAGATGTCAAACTCTAAAAGACAAAGCGTCAGACGTCAGTTTTTCCTAATGATTACAATCCGAATTAATTTGTAGTTAGAGCGAACAGGGTTCTTCTGGGCAAGCTCGTTCCATCTTCTCCGTCCCGCACTTGGCTTGGTCTGGAATCTAGAGCAAACCCATACTAAATAAAAATAAAAAATCGAGACAATTAGCAATAGGTAGTACCGTGTGGCTAATACCATCTGGTACTTGAGTTAGGCTACAGATTAATAAATAGTTACTGTGAGGCATTTGCCACCCAGTGGGATGCTTACAAGCTAACTCTACTATGTACTTACCATGTTGATCCATTGTAAGATCGATGCAAGAACTTATTGATATTCCTTTTTATTTCCAGACGCCCAAGTTCAGAGTTAGTCGACTTGGACAGCTTCAAGACCCACTCAGGGGACATCCCTTCGCCGTCACAGTACAAAGAGCCCCCGTCGAGGTATTCATCAGAATCCAAAACTACCACCGAGGTGCCCGAATCCGAGGAAGTGGCAGACGCTAAAGATTCAGCTAAAGACATTCACAGTTTGTCGTCCGCCCTCAAGTTCCAGGAAGTCCTCGACGACTCGAAACTGCCGCCTGACTACAAACAGACGACCACATACGAGCAGGACACGACTGAGTTCACGACAATGACCGCTATGGAGAAGGTGGCGCTCGATCTTTACGCGTATCTGGCGGGCGAGAACTTGAACAACGAGATAAGCCCGAGCGGCGATTTGATGAGCTTCGACGGTTCAACGACAATGGACGACGAAGCGTACACTACAGAGTCTTTGAGCACGACAGAGGAGGCCACGACGCCGACGACCACTACAACTACCACGACGACGACAACGACGACGACGCCGGCGCCGACAACTACGACCACGGCTGCGCCGACGCGCCCCTCGAGATTCAAGGGGCGCCCGGGGGCTCGCGCCCGCGTTTCTACCACGTCGACAGCCGCCACTGAAGCGCCACAGGAAACTTCCACGAGAACAAGAGGTAAACAACCCCGAATTTCTTCATCGTTTGATCTAATATGGCTCAAAGTTTTAATCTGAAATTTCAACGCTTTACGTAAATAGGTGAACTCATTGAATATCACGGCCATGTTAGATTCACAGTTCAACCCTGAAAGTGTAATAAATTGACATAGTTAGTTAAATGACGTCTATAACCGATAGCCGTTGAGCACATACTTTATGGAAAGCGTAATAAGCATTCAACTAACTATGTGAACCCAATTGAATAATAAAAAATACAACGTTGTTATAAGTTATTTATCATAAAACTTTAGTTGGTAAGTATTGCTGTAAACGGGTGTTTACTTAACAGACTAGTTTTAACTTTATGCAGCAGCTGTAATTTGCATTGCGAAAGCGATATTTAAATTTATTCATGTTGCCCGGCGATTGCTTCTATAGTGAAAATGTATATTGCTCTTACATGCGAATGACAATGACTACAAATAAAGTGTTATGTACCTAACATATTAATTCTCATTGAGACATTAGATCGCTCTTCGACCGTAAAACGCGTAACCACATGGGCTGTTTGACGTAAATGTTTCTCTTCACTTTAATATTTTATGCTCGTCCATTCCATTAAGCTTCAATGTGCTGTCCTTGTGTTAAACTTATTGGATACGACGTTGTTATACGTGATCGTAAACAAATCTCGCGTTGATTAGCGCATACGCGATAAATGCGTTTCTCAACAATTTACAAACTTGTAAAGGCCAATTAAAAATAAAACGTACTTTCTTTATTGATTGGCCAACGCGTTGTTATCGGTTTGCGGTCGGACAGTGTGGGCTAGTTAATCTGTTGTCTATGATTGTGTAACTGCAATAAAGGAGTGTTTGTGGCAGGTCGGTTCAGCAAACCGGGCGGACGCAAGACCACGGCGGCGGCGGCGGCGGTAGATGCCACTCCCGCGCCGGCCACGGAGAAACCAGCCTCCCAACCCAAGGTAATATAGATACATACCGATGTCTCTACAATTACCTAACCTAGCCTAAGTTCCTGTAAGCGATGTGCTTCAGCGACCGATCATATTTGCAATGCGAATTTGTTAGGCAACACCAAAACAACACACGTGTTTTAGAAAGTCCCAGCCACTCACGAGTTAGCTCTGTGTTATTTTTTTCGTCCTTCTCCGTTATGCAAACGAAAAACTTTACATGGTATAGTGTTATTTGTATAAATATAAATGTCAATAAAATATAAAAAATAGCCTAAAAAAATCCAAATAATATATGTTTAATATGAGATTCATTTGTCCCCTCTGATTGTAGCCACTTTCTATGATCTTTATATGTTTGGAGTCTGAAAATTATTATTGTATTTTGTCTAATGCTATATTAATTTGGATTGCTCGTGAAATGAATATTGCTTTTGACTCTAGCTAAAGAATACTTGCGTAAAATCTGTCTGTTTTATCTATAAAATGTCACTCGATTTTAAATAGTCATCCATTTTTAGAAGTGGCAAGGTCTTACTGGCATGAGCAAAAGCATTAGCTGGATTCGGAAATACACAAAATAATACAGAGTTCAAAACCAATGTAATTAAAATGGCGTTATGCTCTATGAGTTGGTTGATGACTTGCTCTGCTGGTCAAGAGGAGTGTTCTACTGTTCTTACGAGAGCGTCTCTTGCAGGCCTTCGGTCGCCGCGGGCTGTACGCCGCGCGTACGCGTCCCAGCTCGACTACGGCTGCGCCGGCGCAGGATGACGCAGGTGCTGCTGCCAGCGAAACGCCATCTTTAGCTCCTAGGTACGTGGCACTTGTACCACATGTATTTTTATTATGCCTTAAACTATTCTAACTAAGCCGTGTATTTTGCTGAGTGTAGGTTTCGATTCCTGTCATATAAAATATTCTAGTACAATATACATATTATGTGTATCTCCATAAGCCCATAACCAAACAAAGATTGATAAATTGTTACCATAACGCTCTTTATAGCGATATAAAAGCAATTCTATCGATGTCGTGTCGTAAATCTAACAACGCCCTTCAGACGATAAAGTTCGAAGCCAAAATATTTTTACTTAACCCTTGGTGCCCATCACATTGTAATCTTTTTTAGGGTTCCGTAGCCGAATGGCAAAAAACGGAACCCTTATAGTTTCGTCAAGTCTGTCTGTCTGTCTGTCTGTCTGTCTGTCTGTCTGTCCGTCCGTATGTCACAGCCACTTTATTCTGAAACTATAAGCATCACATAGCTGAAACTTGGTAGGTAGGTGTATTTTATTCACCGCTTTCCGATTCAGATACAAAAAGTAAGAAAAAATAATATTTAAGGGGGGGCTCCCATACATGAAACTAAAACCTAAAAATTTTTTTTTACTCAAACCTATGCATGTGGGGTGTCTATGGATAGGTCTTTTAAAATGATGGTGATGTTTCTAAAACCATTTTTTCTTAAAGTGTAAGGTTTGAGATTTAGACGCTTCCAAAGTGGTAAAATGGGCGTCCCCCCCCCCCCCTCTAACTTTTGAACTAAGGAAGTGAAAATTTTGAAAAAAATATATGGTGTAGATCTCAACAAAAACTTGCAACGAAAATTGGTTTGAAGGAGATCGAACCAGTAGTTTTTGAGATATTGCACATTTTTATCAACCGCAAATATAACTTTGTCTTTCATACAAACACTATGAAAAACAAAGTTATTTTTGCTGTCGCAATATATTGTGATGTTTTCGTTAAGTGAAAGTAAGTGGACCCTGAATTCAGTTAAGGGTGGCACGGAACCCTCAGTGCGCGGGTCCGACACGCACTTAACCGGTTTTTTTTATTAGAACGATACTATCTCACGTATTAATTAAGCATATTTCGCAAATTGTGACAATAGAGTTTGTCTTGGTACGAGTACGAGATTATCTTCCGGTACATCTATTCGCGCTTCCAAATCAATTAAGTCTTCAACCCATGACTCAACTCAAAGACATCAATATCCAGAGATTTATGTCACCTCAAAACTGCTCCTTGCAGAGCGCGCCTCCGTCCCACGTTGAGAAGGACGACCACCACGACAACCACTGGAGCCCCCGCCGAGGAGGAGCCCGCGGCCCCCGGAGCACCCGAGGAGACCGCCGAGACCACACCCGCACCCTCCAGGACCATTGGGTAACTATTTTTGACCTCGAAAGCACCTCATGTCAGGTGTGGGCGGATGAAATCTAGAGTGGTACATAAGTCTATCGTGAGCAGGTGGAACTCACCGCGATATTGCCTAATTCGTTTTCACGTTTGTTCTAAAGATGCTTAGGTCATAATATTTCCTAGGCAAAACTTCAGTACGCTGTACGCATTAAAAAGTAGTCAGCAAAAGAATCTCGACAACATAGGGATGGCACGCTTGCCTACCTTTAGTCCCCTTGTGATTAAAGCTGTTCTTGTACTTTCATAAATAACCAATAAAACCAGTAAGCATTTTTGTCATATCTGGAGCTCTATTTTTGAATCAGTCGCGTCAAGATGGCGTGTGATATTCAATGATTAAAGTCGAATTTTGGAATGAAAACCAGTTACTTGTAATCTACACAAAAGGATTTGAAAAATAATTGCTCAATTTTTTGAACACTCATGTCTATATTTCGCGTGGTTTTCGTTGATTTCTTATTTTCGAACGAAAATCACACGCCATATCCAAGCGAGTGATTCAAAATAAATCAAAATAGGGCCCCTGTTTCTCAATGTCTCGCATTCTGGGAGCATATGGAGCCATCAAGTAAGAACATGTAGTAATAGTCAAAATTTATCCACCAAAGTAAATAAACAGATAAGCCAAGGTCAATAAAATAGAGCAATCTTTTATTTAGTTCACTGCACTTTATAAAACTACCGGTCATCAGAAATGTCAGAAAAGTAATAGCTTCGCTTTCTAATTACAGTTTTAACTACTGAAGATAAATAATTGTTCCATTGACGTTGTCAAGATCCTTTCTAAGAGAAAACTTGTCTCCACTATCGCATAAGTGCATGATGGCTAGATGGAAATAGAGATCGCTATTAGCTATAAAAGATGTTTCCTTTGGACTTGTCGGGAATGAATAAATGGAAACCAGTATCCGCGGTCGGCTTACCTTAAGCCGCTAAAAGATTCATGGTCTTGACTGTTACTTAGTAAGCAGCCATCAGAATGTAATTAGCGGAGCGTTAGTGAATGAATAGGCTCGCCTTAATGAGTTCCACGCTTAACATAGGAGTAATTAATCACATTTGTCTCACGTAAGAAAGGTACCATACATTGGGTCAATTTGTTATATTACTTGTATCATTACACACAATTTCTGATGGGCTTATTTTTTACGTCCGTATTTTTTTAGCTGCTTGTGAGCTTGACGATGAGTTTGATGTGATTATATCGAAAAAAATAAAAATGCTTTATATTTGTCCTATATGCGTTAAACCTTTCTTATATTTTATGTGATATATCTTTCATAGGAATAAAATTATATTTATTTGCATTTGCATATGGTGCTCTAAATAATTCGTCTGTCCGTAATCCTAAAGTTCTATAACAGTAAGGGCAGGACAACATTTTCCGGGTCCACTATAAGGAAATTATCATGACAAGAAATTTAAAGAATATAAATATTTTTTGCATCAGGTCTACAGCTTTTCATCTTTATAATTAGTCACGTAAATTCCAGCCGTGCCAGGCCCGGCTTGAGGCCCGCGTCCCTGCGCCCCGGGGCCCGGCTGAACCTGCGCCCCAGCCCCCGCCTGAAGGCCACCCCTGCCGAGACCGCTTCGGAGGCCCCCGCAGAGACCTCCGCCCCTGACGCACCCGCCACTGACGCCGATGCAGAGGTAATAAGTAACAAACGTATTTCAGGCGCTAAAAATTCTTCTATGAATGTGTAGACATATCACAGAATATCCGTCTATTGTTTACTAATAATTTATTCATGATTCCTTAGTCCACAAAAAAATATGCTTGTGACTGAAGCCGAGTTTACAAATATTGACACAGTCTACTACTATTCTGTGACACAGTGCAGAATAACTCTATTTTTAAAGTTCGGAGCCATAAGGAGATCAATTTAAAACTGAGTCTGTTATACAGGCTTAAACCTTTTCATACTACAGGTGAAACCTTAGCTAATATTAAATATAATATAATATAATATGTGCCTAACACCCATGACATGGTGTGTACCATACTACCATGTCATGGTTTCGAACTAAGGAATTTTCTTCCTTGTGCTACTGATACCAGACGACGATAATGACGGGGGCTTCTCCCATAAATATTTAATTATGTACATAAATATAAACATTCAAGACTTAGGTACAAATGGTCGTGCTCATCACATAAACATTTACCCCTTGCGGGATTCGAACCCACAACTGCCTGCATAGTAGTCAGGAGCGCTAACCACTACACCAAACGCGTCGTCAAAATATTGACTTAATTTGACTTGTTATAGGGTTCTTCACCGACCCCCGCGCCCGAGAACCCGCGCCTGCGCCTGCGCAACCGCCTGCAGGTGTCGCCCTCGCCTAAGCCCAAGGTCGCCGTCACGCCGCCCGCGCGCCGCACTAACCCGCTGCTGAAGAGGAAACTACCGTCCACCGAGGTAGGTTGAGCCTGAATAACATAAACTCCTCTAGTCTGTTTTTCTTTGTTAGTTGAATATTGTAAACAATATTTTTATGAATTTTAGAATAATATTAGCCAAAAGGATATCTCAGTGTTTAAAGACGAATTACCTAGGTACCTATGTAGTTTGTGAATTTCGTGATAACCTTTGATGGTGTTAGTGTGCGGAGTCCATAACCGTTTATTTTTAGCTGCTGGGTATATTGCATTTGGAAAGGTACACTCACGAAAACTATGTGTAGGCGTCCCATGCATTATA
>OY757251.1:4714277-4744932 GCA_963584085.1 Pyrausta aurata
TCAGTTTCAAATTCATCATGGCTCCCTTATGGGAACTTTAAATTGAAGATCAGAATTTCAAGAAGACCTGTTATCAATTTAGTTAGATATTCAGGTGACGGCAGAGAATTAGCTTCAATGACGTGGTGTACTGAACCGTAGGTGGAAAAAAAGATAGACAAACGGTTATTTTGTTATTAAATAAGACGCCTTTGCCAAGAAAATACGCAAGAATAAAGAATAGTTTTAATCGATCCAACCTAGATTATAGTTTTGTTGTCAATGTCCAAAGTTCGGTACACGCATGGTCATCGTTTTAGTCAATTTATCCTCCAAATTGCCTAGACTTTAGTATTTCATCTACTACCTACTATTTGACATTTTCGTAGTTTACAGTAAGTATCTGTAATTAATTAGGAATACTCTGTAAGTTTTATTTCTCCTTACTTATCGCCTTTTCGTTTAATATCGTTCCGTACTACTTAATTGAGAGCTGTAATCTTTGACTTTATAAAGCTTATTTTAATGTACATAGTAGTAGTTAAATTACTAGTTACGTTTGCGTTATTGAGATTCGTTTTAAAAAGCCGATTTCAACAGTAGATTCTCATATCACATTTTCCTACCAAAGTTTCAGTCGTAGATGACACACATCGTAAGAATGTCTGTTCACTTAAATTATGGATGAACAATAACATAAAATTAGTGTCTTTTGAGCTTCAGATACGTCCTTTAAGTTTTCTTCAGCAAGTTCGGCGTTAAGAATCTCGATATTTACTTGAAGTCACCAAAATACCTTAGAATTGCTAAAAACTGGCATTTAGCCATTTGGTCTTCTTTATGTACCTACTCCTTTAGGTATGTCTTTGCTTATGTTTAGGTTCCAATTAAAATTATACTCATTTTTCACTATTTATTCTAATAAGAAGACCTGGTAGGGCGGGCTGAGGAAGGTTTTCGTCAGTTCGTCGATAGCACCTGGCATCTATAGGACTTTTCAGCCGAAGCACTGATCGCTAGTGCCATCGTGATATGTGTTGTATCTTTCGTAAGTGTGATAATAAATATAATATTAAGATAATATTTTCATTGACGTTTTATTTACACCTACGTATAATTCGAATCATTAGGTATTTTTCCGTCTCGCTACTCAAACAATATGAAGGAAGGATCATGAGAAGAAATACGAGCATTGAAACGACCAATCTGATTACTAAAAAAACCTTTGAAGAGCAGAGTTTTAGTCAACATTCGTATATGCATAAGTAGATACAATATAGCAAATCTTTGCAGACTCTTACTTAGGTAAACAAATAACATTGTCACACACAGAATTAAATGATTTGATTGATTTGTAGTAGGCATGATCAAAATACAGAGATTTCCACGGATTACATACCTATATCTTTGTACACATCTTCCTCATGAGATTTTAAACTTACACGTTGCATTACAATTTCGTGTTAAGACCCGTCATGTCTAATTCACATCTTCCTCACTCCCTTATGAATGTACGAGTACCATCGGTCACTGCCGCCTAACCACCTTAAGTGTCAAAATCTCTTGCACCTCGCATCGTCTTTTTTTCTTAAAGTGTCACCGTTGTATTGATGTCGTGTTTGCAAGCAATTTTTATTTGAAAGTGGTTAGGCGATAGAGACCTCGGGGCTCGGTGCACTAACTTACCTGTAAGTACTACCACACCACAACTAATAGTCAAGTTGAAATTCTCTCACATCCCAAAACATAATCGTTTGACCCTCTACTCTTAGGGGTCGAATTTCGTCACATTAATCTATCAAGCAAGAAACTACCTTTAAGCCTTTTACTTTTACCTTTAGGTCAAATACTATTGCGATTTCCCATAGGATACGCGCTCGATTTCCTAATTAATAAAATAATGAGGTGTTCTATTTATGTGAATATTCGTTTTTAAAAGTAGGTGTACGAGACTTAATGCCATGACAATACAGTTTTAAAACTAGGTATGTACCAAACAATATTATCTCGCCATGTGAGTGCAGAATTTTAAGAACCTTGATTTGGTTTAAACTGGATTCTTGCCAACAACAAACCAGTTTGAAACCAGTATTCTTGAGGTTCGTTGGTGATAGTGGACAGAAATGATAAAAGCGACCAAGTTATTTTTAAACGATAAATCTTTTGGTAGTTCGGTGCGGTGGTTACCTACAATAATAACGTGAAAACCCCACTATCTTGAAGGCGAGTTTCTAATTCACCTGTTGATTCTCGTACTTAGTAGGTAGCGAATGTAACTATGTTTTAGTTGTTTATGGTAGGTAGGTTTTAAAGTCTTTGTCATTAAATAAAATTAAAAATCATGTTCCCTGAAAAAACTTTTCCCGGTACTTTTATGCAAATGGCCCTTGGAATCAAAAATTTTAATCATCGTCATAGAATACAAGTATAGTACTCATCGCGTCAATATTTAGGGAGCTTTTTCGTTCGTGAATCAATTAAAATCATAGAAGATAGTAGTTTCGATAGGTATCACTGCCAGCCGTACATTAGGTAATACAATAATATCAGCAGTCATAAAAATTTCATCAACACTCTTGTTCTAGGCCAGGAGGCACTCTATTGCTAAGAGAAACCCACGTACCTAATGCAATTTAATTAATCCTTCTGTTGCAATGTGCACCACTGAAATGACAAATTGCTTTAAAAAAGGTCGGGTTGTATGAGTAGGTGATAAAAAATAATAAAACGGGTCTAGGAAGTTTTAAAGGGATGGAAGGATGGCATCTAATTACTTTTGAGTACAAGGTCATTTTAGCTGGCACACTGCACAAAACACTTATACAGTATCTTTGCTTGAATGTAACGATATCGCGAGATCGAATGATGAAAAGTGTAGAAGGATAACAATAGTTGTTTTTTAAATCATCTATTTACAAAATCTGACGTAACTGTAGGTCAACGTACACTATGTCATTGTGGCACTCATGCGCACCGCTCAGCGTGAACCTTTGTTGGTTGATTTTGTGTCGTATGCTTTGGAGATAGGGAGTTTGGTGTGGTGTGGAGTATTATTCGACTAATCGTTGATAAAGGTCTGTCTGTGTCGTGCGCAAGCGCTTGCTAGCTATATGTTTGCCGGCGAAACGTAGCGCGGGAGGCAGTCAGTCATTATCAACTTACGGAGTGGACCGAACGGGCTCTGCAATTTTTCAATAAAATGTAAGTACCTCGTCTTATTTAATAGTTATTCTAGTGTCAAATCTTGTTGCTATCTAATTAGGCACATTTTTCGAAACATACCGGTGTACACTGTAGAAACTATTGGTTTTGGTGATTTAATAAGACCTACAGGAATTAAGGACTTGCTAATAAGCGTCGTTTCTGAGTTCTCAAACTGGTTTGGAGCCCCTACTGATAGGAATTGAACAAGAAATCAGGATATAAGTATGTAATCAAGAAGTCAGGCTACCACCAGGCCAATAACGTGCTATTAAACGATGTCTTTCGCTTAGTTTAGGTATTTAAGTCTGATTAGGTGATTAAATACCTTGCGTAAGCTGTATATTTTATGGTCATTTGCTTAATAGGTCCTATTAAAAGTACCTGGTATTCAGATGAAGCGGTTTCTTGAATTGTTTTGTGTTAACTATCATAAAATTTACTTCATGTCCATCAAATTTATGCTGTTCGTACTAATCCTACTTATTTTATTTAACCAAATCATTATTTGCTATGCGAATGATTTTTTTCTCATCACCTAGTCACCTACAATCACAAATTACACAGACCTCTTAAGTCTTGCAATCAAAGATTTTTACCTGCATTTTAAAAAGCTGGATGAAATCTGTATGTAAAAAAATCTAAGATTTGCTCATGTTATTATACCTACAGTTACAACAAAAAATGATGGATTGATTGATTATATGGCTCATGAACATATTAGTAACGAAAACGTGTAGTATTGTAATCCTGACATATTGTTAAGGTTATTCGATTTTCATTAATTATGCTTGATTATGACGTACTTACTATAATACTACCATACTGACATTTCAATCAACTGAAAGTCAGTATGTATCAGTATACACTGTACTGTATACTGTAACTTGGAATCAGTCCGAGCTTTCCCAAAAACTAAAAATAATTAAATTGCCTGCAGTATAAATAATGG
Organism: Pyrausta aurata; assembly: GCA_963584085.1. Taxonomy (NCBI): domain Eukaryota; kingdom Metazoa; phylum Arthropoda; class Insecta; order Lepidoptera; family Crambidae; genus Pyrausta; species Pyrausta aurata. The sequence goes on from OY757251.1 coordinate 4,718,410, forward strand.
TGCTGAACATCAAGTCAGTTCTGGTGGTGGACGGGGTGGGTGCCAACTGCGCCGAGATCCTCAAGTCTCATGGCATCAGCGTGACTACCAAAGCAAAGATCTCTAAAGAGGAACTGCTCAAAGAAATACCGGTAAGTGCTGACTAGAAGTTGTTTCGAATCTGGAAAGACGAAGGACCAAATTTTATAAAGATACTGTCATCTCTGTACGACGTGGGGCAATTTTGGCCCTTCTTCTTTATGCACTTTCAACAATAGCAACAATAGAAAACTTCTTAATCCCACCTCTTGCCTTTAAAGTTATTGTGCTCAGAACAAAATACGTAGTTTCAAAGTTCAACAGTAATTGTTGTGTAATGTTCAGGGGGCGTATTGCGATCTTGCATAATCCGTTCAATTTGCAGGCAGTTCAATTCCCACTCACCTGGATGAGTCACCAAAATTAACTATAAATCCTCACAAAACATGTGGACCAAGTTATCGCTTAGATAATCTTATCTGTATCACTACGTTACCGTTCGAATGTTTCGTTTCTCATAATCGTCATCTTGATTTTTACAGCATGGTTCATTTGACATTATCAACAAGTAGAGGGGGCAATGACGTTCAAAAGGAATTTAAATTTATTTGAAAACATCTAGAGATCATAGAGGAGGTCTGTTATAACAAACAAGGTATCCCGAAATGGGTGATACTAATTGTTATGGGATGTAGTTTTGCTAATAATAAGTATAAAGTTTTAATAAAAAAATATGAAGTAAAAGAATCATAACTTACACCAAATTCCTGGGAAACAGATGTTAAAAGGCTTTTTAGAGATATTATTATGAGGGTAGTATTTATACGAGCGACTGTAAATTAATGCTTTAAGTGTCAAAAATACTTAATTTGGGTAATAGAATTACTAAGTGAGCGACTGAGTGCGAGTGACGAGAAATCAACAAAGAATAATTTGAGTTACTTTAAATACAAAATGAGAAGCTTCATAATATATGAGCGACCCAATTTTTCATTGAGTGTCGACATTACGTCCTGCATTTTTTTCAATATTTAGCAAATGGATTTTACAACCTGAGCGGTATTTAATCTTATATGAAGTGTTTCCAATGCAAAAACTGCTTTGAAAAATACTAATCGAAGTAGCGTATTACGAGGCCACATTAAAATAAAAAATCATCTTATGAAATTACTATTTGAAGATACACTAAATATTCTTATAGGTAATTAAATTAAACAATGTATTACGAAAAAGTAATAATAATCAATTTGCGTTTACTTAAATCAAATAATAATAAACCGGCAAAGTGCGAGTCGGATTCGCGCACGAAGGGTTCCGTATATACTATGTATGTAAGCATTTAAATTGTGCAAAAATTTACATGACAATTATTTTGCTTATTTTATGTATGTTTACTCAGGTATATAAAAAAAAATATTTTCAAAATCTTATTTTATCATTTTGTCGAGGAGTTAAAATTACAGTTTTCTAACACCTAACTCTGTGGTGAACCGCGGACAGTCGGACATGGCGAGACTATAAGGGTTCCGTTGGACTACGAAGCCCTAAAAAAAGACGCTTCAGTCAATAAAAAAAGTGTTTTTCTTATCAATACTATATGGAACATTAATTGGTATGAAGGTTGAGGAGCTCTACTACTCATCGTCACTAGTAGATAAGTGCTAGCCCGGCCTCGTTTTCATTTTTGTCATCATTTTTGCTACCAGTGGTGGTGTTGTTAATAATAATCATTTTATAGTTTGCATAAAATATAAAACATAAGACCTCAAATAGAATATCAGTAACCAATAATCATTAATACAGCAGCTCACAAACTTTGCTCAGAGTGAACTTTTTTGTAGTTCGTTATGTAAAACCTCAATTGGAAAAATCGAAAATATCTTAATATTAAAGCTGCCCCCTCTGTATTTCTAGTCGCTCAGTTAGCAATTTAGTCGCCCGGATAGTATTTTTATATCTGAAATGGATTTAACAAAGCCCACTTGTTGTAAGCTCGTTCTGGATTTTATTATTAATCAATATTCGTCGTTAGTTTAGTTAATTATTCGCTTACTCAAATTCATACCGCTCAAGTGATTAAAACAGTATGTCATCATCAGTCGCCAAGTTATTTTTTATTCGCTCGTTTTGTTATTCCCCTTATTATGATACCCTTAAAATGTGAGGTCGTTCTTAAGTCATTGAGACGACTCCATGTATTTATAAAGTGAGAGTTAATTTTCATCAGCCAGTGCCCAATTGTTATTGTTAGCCGTTCGTTATCAATGAGTTTGACCGAGGATGTCACGCGGTGTGAATGGGCTCCGTTGCATCATCAGTTTGTGTGATTAAATCGATCAATAATTTTCGTATTTAGGTTTTTGCGACAGTTATAAACAAAGTTATCTTCTACTTCTCTATCTGTCTGTAAGGAGCTAAGTAAAAATGAAAATGAAGGGCTTCCGAACTATTTATGTCTGAAATCTAACATAATTTGAGAGAATCTCTGGTCGTCTTTAAATAATTAAATTAAAAACAAAAGCAAGTAAGTTAACCTATAATTACGAGATTTGTCATGATACCGTACCGTGAAATAACATACAGCCTCAGATCAGAGAAAGGACTATTTCTATGCATACAGCGGATCGGATCGGATATTCAACGATATCCGCAACGACATTGATAAAATAAGATGCGGTCAGTCTGCAGGCCTATCCAACCATTTCTTTAAAGGAATAAAAACAATAAGTAGAAGTGTCCAATGATCTTGGTGCAAAAAAGGTAGCTTTTACCACCATAATTTTGAACGGTCTGTTCCAAGTGCCGTTATCAAATTCAATCAGTATGATATTGACATCAATAACGCGAGTAGTTGCGCTGTCGAGGTTTAATTTAAAATCCATAGCATCACACGGTTATGCCACAAAAGACAGATGCTGTCGTCAATCTATCTATTCTTCTAATCATGACTGATCCACTTCTTATAAGGTTATCCGTTTTGTAATAACTTTGTCTACTAATGTAATGTCACTTCGAAAGGTAATCAAGGTTGTATATTTCCAGAATCACGAGGGCCTGGTGGTGCGTTCAGCGTCGCAGGTGACGAAGGAGGTGCTGGAGGCCGGCACGAAGCTGAAGGTGGTGGGCCGCGCCGGGGCAGGTGTGGACAACATCGATGTGGAGGCCGCTGGCAAGAAGGGCGTCGGTGTTATCAAGTAAGTAAAGCTTACTTTGTTTTAGTAGCTGTTGCAACATTAATATTAATTATGCAAAATATTGTTTTTATGGCAACTATGCCTTCTTCCCTTTTCTTGTACTCTTTTTTGTGTGTATCGTGTGATTGTGCGGTTTTCAATTGAAATAAATTTGCGAGTTATAAAATACGGCGTTACTCTGTACTGCATCCTTCACAACCCTCACCAGCGCATCTCTTAGTGCACCTACACTTTGCTTTAGTAGCAACTAAGCAAAGTTAACTAGTAAAGTTTTAGAGCGAGACATAGCATACTACTTAAGTTTTACTTACTAAAGTGAAGTTTAAAGTAGCAACTTTCACATCTTTGCTGAAAGTCTTAATTCCACATGCATCACCCGCAGACCTCGCAGTTAACTATTCTCGCGGTTTACGCATTCGCATATGCTATGGCTGGCTTTAACATAGCTAAATGTGATAATTGCCCCCCTGTCTGTATCGTTCAGCCGCTTCGCTGCCGCATGCGAATGTTTGTGTACTAACGGCGTAAAACGCCAACCCATTTCATTTCTGTCCTTGTAACCATCAAACCGACATTTAAGCTAACTTAGAATCTTACATAACTTACACCTACACGTTTCCTTCTGCCATCCTCAGTGCCCCCGGCGCGAACGCGTTAAGCGCGTGCGAGCTGACTTGCGCACTGACATTGGCGCTCTCTCGCCACGTAGTGCCCGCTGCGTCGGCGCTGCGAGCTGGGCGGTGGGATCGCGCCTTGTACACCGGCTCTGAACTCAACGGGAAGACCTTAGCTATTCTGGGGCTGGGCAGAGTCGGCAGGGAAGTCGCTGTTAGAATGCACGCGTTTGGCATGAAGGTGAGTTTGCCTTAATTTCGTACCTGCGCAGTCCTCTTCCGTCACGTTGGCGGTGAATCAATTTTGATGTTAGTAGTACCCGTCAGTACATAGACGCGAATAAAATATTACCAGTGATCACGAGTCAACTCATGTGAACAGTAACTCGAACACAGCATTTGCTTGCAATACAGCCGAAACGTTGAGCTGTTTCATTCGCGTTTAGACCCGTCATGTCATGTCTAATTAATACAAAGCGAAAGATTAAAATCTTATCATGAAGTGTTAACAAGATATCTTTATTTCTTCTTTTAAATGCTGATGCGATATTTAAAATATATACCTACTTAACTTGTGGACGTATGCGAATATTTAAATACGTTGCAAAGATATTTATATTTTGAGTAGGGCTGTTTATACTTACATATTTAGTGTTTTGATTCGTCGGAACCCTTGCGTTTCCTTTCTAGACTAATTATGCGTAGACTGTAACCACTGACTGTAACCTATGTTTCACTTCTCAATACATGTATCTGTACTCCAGATCGTCGGCTTCGACCCCTTCGTCACCGCCGAGCAGTGCGCAGAGTTCCACGCTACGAAACTGGAGCTGGACCAGATCTGGCCCCTCGCTGACTACATCACGCTGCACACACCACTCATTGAGTCCACGAGAAGTAAGTAAGAGGAGATGCTTAATTTACGGCCGAGGTCACCAAGTCACCACCGCCTAATCACTTTCAAACGAAAATCGCAGGCACCCACCACACAAAGCTACTTACTTGAAACAAATGTCGGCGACATATGTGGTCAGGCGGTGGTGACCTTGATAGTACCTACTTACCTCTTTTCACGAAGAAAGTACATGCATAGCCGCAGCCAACCCGGGTTTGACTGCCGGTCGGGTTCATAATTTTTGGTCTTGGGCTCGCGCGGGCCTTGGGCATATAATATGCTCGGGTTAACACCGAATTTATCTAGCTATTTCTTTGATTATGTCATGATAGATATATCGAATTTAGTTTGTTGCTTCCACCTGTTACATTATACTATTTATCAACATACTTATTTATTACGAGACCTCTTCCGACTATACAATTTAGATAAGATGTTTCTTTGTTACTATGTACGTTATCCGTTATCGAATAAAAAATATGTATCTATCTTATCGTGTATAGTTAAATGATGAGGTTTCTTCCAAAACATACGATTATTTTGACATTATGCTAGAAAACATGGTGCCCTATTTTTGAACCAATCGCCTCAATATGGCGTGTGATTTTCGTTGATTACATATAGATTTTATTAGGGCGACCCGACGAACCTATAAGGATCAAGATGCATATTTTTTTCTCAAAGCTTCTTGCATGTTTCGTTGTCTTGATAAAAAACTGTCGATTTTAATTTTATTACATTTCAGAGTTTAGGTTACATCTAACATTGTAGGTGCTGATGCTGATGCTTATACTCAATTAAATCGTCCAGTTTATGCCAAGATCTTGAGTAAATTTGATTTCGCAGGCATTGAGTATTAATTAGACTTATTTATGCAGACTTCATCAACGCCAAAACCTTGGGCCAGTGCAAGAAGGGCGTGAAGATAGTCAACGTTGGCCGCGGCGGGCTCATCAACGAACGAGACCTTCTGGATGCCCTGAACGCTGGACAGGTATGATCAGAACACTGGCTTTAAGACTCAACATCATGACCATAAGCAGCAGAAAGTTCAGTGACACAGCAAATCACCGTGCACAGCAATCAGATATATCATAGAGTTAAGTGGGATTTGAACTGCCTGAAACTTAAACGGATTAAAGTGCAATCGCAATACGCCTGCAGAACCTCTACAGTGTCTGTTCTGTGAGAGTTAGTTATGATTTTCATTCTTATATACACGACTGCACCATTTGCGTTGGTTTATATAGTTTCGTCTTGCCTTAATAAGCTGTAGCTAAATAAGTACTACATAATTTCCATGAATAAATTTTCTAAATGTTCTATGTATTTTAGAAATAATACGATTCATCAGTTTTCGAATCATCATCATGAAATGCATTGACCCACACTACCACACACCATGTTGGTTACAAACAGCACAACTTAAACCGTTATCTTATAAACGCCGTACCTAACCACTAATTAATTATATAAATACATAAGGATTTAATATAAAACATAAAAAAAAAACATTTCCCCCAGCGCTGCCTTAGGGAATGGTGCCAAAATGCTCATTAGTTAGTATTTACTAATTTGTCATCGTTCTAGGTGGGAGGAGCAGCACTTGACGTGTTCGAGCAGGAGCCCCCCACCGACCCCCTCACCCTGGAGGTCATCCAGCACCCCGCAGTCATCGCCACCCCACATTTAGGTGAGATAACTGAATTTATCGCATTTTTATAGCTATTGCTATTGCAAATGCCTGGGATCAGTGCACAAAAGTTCGTTGGCTCGTCAAAGTTACAACTTCGAAAATCTTTTGAGCAAGGTTTCATGGCGTTTTAGTTCTATATTTTGGTTGTGGTGGTGCATCTTTGGAAAGAGTGCTAAAGGGCTTAGTGAGGAGAAATGGGAGAAAGAAAGATTAAAGAAAGAATGAAAAATCACAAAAATATTACTAAGATTAGAGTCTTAAGCAGGCACCAGACGAATCAATTTGAGGACATTCGTTCGAAGCAAGCTTAAAACTCACTTGCGAGTCAACATCCAAAAAACTGACTCTGAGTTAGATATAACCCGGGTCTGTGTAAGTGGCACACAAGCCATCACGTGCCGTGTCCATGGTTTATATTTTCTTTATTTCGATATTTTTAGGCGCATCCACCAAAGAGGCGCAGGTTCGCGTTGGCCAGGAGATAGCTGAACAGCTGGTAAACCTGGTGAAGCCTGGCACATACTCCACCCCGCTTGCTGAAGTCACTCGAATCTTGAAGAAGTAACGACCACTGCACTCCAAAGAACAGTGGTTAGGTTATGTCAAGTGTTGAGCATCGTATGCACGAAGCATGTTTTCGATTTGATGCGTAATTTAAAGTAAGCTCAATTGTAAATTGTGCTGGTTTTGAATTTTAGATGCTTAAATTATTTTTATAGGTATGTAAGGTGGCTCGTAACGTACCGTTAACATAACTTCACGTGAGGTTATCCGTCTAGTAGTATGATTGAATAATTGTTCAATAATTAGTCAAAAAAGTATGACCTAACGAGCATTATAAACAACGAATGTACCTACTCATCGTATTAAATTACATTTTTTAGGTATAAGAACCAACTGAAAAACATTTATGACTTATTAGCTAGATACTGTGTATTTTTTTTCCTAAAAATATTTGTTTTCTAATAAAACGTTCATTGTTATAAAAATAAATATTAAGTTTTATTAATCTAGCAACCTAATAGTTCTTTAATTAAATGCTATTGCATCCACGATATGAGGCGTGAAAGAAAATGCCAATCAATTTATAATTATTTATTTAAAAATTACTTACAATAAGTACAATTTACAATAGAAAAATATAAAATATAAGAAATATCTAATTCGTCATAGGCAATTCTTCAATTGAATGCAAAAGGAGACTGCATCAAAAAAAATGGCAGTGTTGACCTATCATAAATAGGCTTTATTAAATTACTTAAAGGAATGACCTTTTACTTGTACTGCAATTTTTCTCAGATTTACATCAAAATCACAAGACTGCTATTAAATGAGTATTATGAAAAGAAACAAGTAATTTGTTGCACACACACCAGAATAAGGCAACTTCTGCATGCATCTTTTGAATTATCTATACTACTTTCAGGCATTATTATACATTCGATTTAAACCAGACCTTGATGAAATAATAGCTGCAGCCATAAAGATTAGGCTTTGTCTAGAATCAAGTGTCAAGAGGGTTGAGATGGCCGAAGTTCGGTAACACCATTAAAATGCAAATGCATGAGATCGTGGGTTAGCGAAGAATCTACAGATGTTAGAAGTTTTAAAAAGCCAAGGTAAGGTCTGATTATTCCGTTGTAAAATAATGCTTTACTGGTCAGGTCACCAATTCAAAGAAGGCTTTGTGGTTGTTCCCAAAATCTTAAGGTAAATTAGTCTGTACGAGGAATACTAAATTTTAATTCTACACCAAAGTTCTTCTGCAAGAAAAAAGTGGGAAGGCTGAGTATTTAGGAATTAGATAATTTCAGTAAAGAAGGTGTTAGTAGCCACCCCTTCTGGAGAACCCTCTGCCGGTTCTGGTGGGGGGAGCCGCGTCGTTCTGCTCCTCAGTCTCTGGCTCTGGTACTGACCTCGCAGCCGCTAGAAAAATATAATCATCGTTATACTTCGTCTACTATATGGATCGCACACTACACTTGAATAGGTACTGGATGCACACGGTCTACTACGAAAAACGAAATCCGTCAATACGATTATAGTTTTTCGGATCCGAAACATTATTAGTATGGAATCCTTACTACGAAATGCTTCAGACCGCTTGCAAACTCAAGTGCTCAAACTCAAACTCAAAACGTTTATTTGTGAATATTTGGGTACAATCAACCGGTCGCTGTAAAAATCCGTAGCGGACGTCTATTTTAAGATGTCCAAGGAACGAGCATTTCATAACCAACTAATAACAACATTTTGACGAAGTTTCTATTGTAAGCACCGGAATTAGCTGAAAACCTATAAACTATGTACTTAGAAATGGGAAACGAGTTTGTTTTTTGGAGGGGTTTTCTAGTCTTGCGACTTACGAATATGCTGATCATGCATGATTTAACTAAATTAAAATAATTTGACTTAGAAAATTTACACCTTTAGGTATACAAAAAAGAAACAAAAGTTACACCACTTATAACTCGAGAAGGGGTGGGCCGATTTTCATGATATTTGCTTTATTGGTTTCGTCGCCGCCCCGAATAAGATCATAACTATTAAAATTATGGGGCCCGGGGCGAAACGCTCGCTCTGACCGCTAGTATACAGGGTGTTTTGCAAGGGGGTGCCAAATTTTTGTAGGTGAATGAGACCATCTTTACTATGGGGTCTTAGTCGAAATCTGAAATAAAATTTCAGATGCCCCATACAAAATCAGTCAGTTACATTGACGAGAATATGGAGAAGCTGAAAAAAATAAGGTTTGAACGATGGTCCTATAGTTAAAGTTGGTCATATTGATGGTCTCAGTTACCGCCAAAAATTTGGCATCCCCTTTCAAAAACATCCTGTATAATTCAGGTATACCACAATTTATGAAAATAACAAACGTGTGCGCTTACGTCGTCCGAAGCGGCCTCGGCCGGGCTTGACCGGCGCGGGCGCAGCATCCTCGTTGTTAGAATCCCGCGCGGGGGCGCTGTTGAAACGCTTCTTGTCTGAAAAATTTAAAAATGTGGTCAAACGCAGGTTACAAGCTGTACTATTAGGTAAACCGCTTCATTAAGACGCCTGTCGCGCGAGAGGTGCGGGCGGCGCGAAAACATCCGCCCGCGCCGCTCACTAACCGCGCTCTCGTCTCCCCCCGCACCCCGCCGCCCCGCAGGCGAGGTCTCCATTTCGCGGTTTACCTATAACTGTTAGATATAAGGTTATCCGGGTGACTTCCGCCCCCAGTAACCGGAAAGGGTGATTTAAATGGAATCAATATGGAAATCTCAAATATTATTATTGATAAAAATATTGTCGAAGGTAATTGACTATTTGTATAAAATTTGGATATTTCGATATACGGTGCAGTCTCAAAGATGTAATCTGCTTAAACCTATCTTTTAGACTTTTTTTTCGTTTATTAAAACCGAAGGACCAATTTCACCGATTTTTTTGTTGTGTTTGTTATTGTAAAGATGATTCTTATGAAAGAAAAAAATATGATAATTTGCGTAAAATTAGAATATTTAATAATGTGTACTTTCATGTCGAGTCAGCTAGTGTTCAATGAAAACTACCTCCCTGTGTAGGTAGATGTTATCTCTATCTTCATTTTCTATTGGGACCGTGCGGAGTGTATGGTGGGGGAAAAGAAAACGATCACTGCGCATGCCGTGGCAAAAATGTGCAACTAATCGGGGCTACTTGTCAATGTTTGTCGTCAAAGCTATGAAAATGGGTAAATAAATTTTATAATTAACAAATTAGAAACACGGCTGCCGTTATGTAATTTGCACGTTTCGTGTAGAAGGTAATAATTTATATGTATATAGTCGATCTGTCATTTAAAAAAATATTTTGTTATTGTACATTTTTAGGCAAATTGCAAAACGGTAGTCGTGTTTCTAATTGTTTAAATGAAACGTATTTTATACATTTTTAGAGACGAGAAAGAAAATAGGCTTAGGTATGTGTAGTGGTAGCTGTTTCAATTAATCGTAAGTACTTGGTAGTTGTCTTTCTGTTAAATATTCTTATGTTAGGATTTGGAAAACTCATTTGATTATATTCGAACTAATTCGGTGTATCCGCGCTGCCAGCACCCCACACACAACCTGCTATCGCTTCCCCCCGCGCCAATGTACCCTGCAGGCGAGGTCTCAATTTCGCGGTCTACATAAAGAATGTTTTTTTAGGTTTGGAAACTTACGATTAACCTTGTTTTATAAGGTGTAATGGTCACTGATGTTTGTCGAATTATATCGGCTCGAATAAAGTAACTATTGCTTTTACTTCGTACTTCTTCTACATTCCTTACGTGTTCGGCTAAAACCAATTTGCTATCTTTTAGCAAAGTTTGGGGCTGGAAATTGATTTTGTGTTTTACACATTCAAAACCAGTTTTTATTACAATATCCATTTTTCTCTCTTACTGCCTGTACAAACTGAGAGGGCGCTACTATCGTGCACGTTCCCAATATATACGTATTTTTCGACCTTCAGATACACCTGCTAAAGAACTGTGGATTTTTAAATCTACAATTCCTGTGTTCGCTTTTCTACGAGTGGACATGTACGGCTGAATCACTTAAGTGTGTGTGACGTAAGTGATAAAATATTTACTTTTTCGACCCGTCCATCTAATACCTGGATAAGGATACCTAGCATTCATATTCCATTTTTAGAGAAACAACATGCCTTCTATAATTATGTCTGCGTAGTCGACCGTACAAATACGCATTCATAGATACTGAGTAAGAAAACCATTTATCTGAACAATTTACTACTACGATTAAGTAATACCTACTACCGTAGGTATACTGACATGGGTAAGGGATTAAAAAACTAGTAACAAAACATTGGATTTTTATTTAAACTATTATTTCGTTAAGAATGATGAAGGGAGACGGGCAAATATTTGGTAAACACGTAAAACACTCTGTCAGTAAGACTTAACGAGTGATATTGATGGCGTTATGCAAAAGAAACAACAATAAGATACAAAGTAGAGCTTGAGTGATTCAACACTTACTGAAGCTGGCTTTGACTGGGGCTTCGGTAGGGGCCTCCTGTGCCTGCACCACGGAGGCGGCGGCGGCGGAGTGGCCGTGATGCTTAGCTGAAGGCAATAAAAACTATTATTAACTCTCATCATAGAATATACATGACCCAATAATCGTGCAGGGCCTAGATTCTCGCGTAAATCTAACTTTTTTACGAGTTTCACTATTTTAACGAAAATATCAAGTAATACATTTTCACGTAAATAAACAAAAGAAATCGAAATTCAAAGAAATCATGGCCCTGATAAAGCAAAAACTGTATTTTCTTTGAAAAATAAAATTCGCTCGTGATCTTTTTTCGAATGCGACCTCCACGAGAAATGAATCCTAGATCTTGAAATATTATCTGTGACCTTCAATATATCCTTTCGTCTGTTGACAACGCACCGTATTTATTACTCGTATGTTTCGATAATTCGTTTCCCATGGGATGACCTAGCACAAAATGTGTTGTTTGATCATTCTTGAAATATATTATTTTTCATGTAAAATAAGACAACGGCATCGAATCCTTTATCATCTGAAATTGTGGGCTGTCAAGAACTTTGACTTTACTTGTACACGGCAAGTCGTAGACCAACCTTCGGCTGCCTGTGCTCTTCTCCTCTTCAGGGTTTCCAGCAGGTCAGTGTTACTCCTGAACGGCCTTACGCCTCCGCCCACCAGCTTCTTGCCTTCCGTCGACGAGGGCGGCGCTTCCGTGGATGGTTCCTGCTCCTCCACCACGTAGTCACCTTCATCCTCGTACTCTGCTTCCTCCTAAGACAAAGATTTTTATTATATTTTAAATATATTACAAAATCCACAGCTCATAATGTGATGTGATGATAATAACATAAATGAGGTAAATATAAATAAATATGCGCCAGGCAACACACCAATTGTCTTGGTTTCGAACTAAGGAATTTGCTTCATATATTATTTGTATATTATTTAATAATATACAAATAATATATAATTTATTACTATGGTGAAATCTGGGAAACGGTGTTCACTTTCTTGTAATTGTAATTCAAATATCGTGCCAGGCAGACACATACTCGCATATTATGCTGGCTGACTTTTACCGCACGTACATAACTTGTGTTGTAATGTTCACAAAATTCGTTTTTAACAGAACTTTTTAACACTAGTAGTGCATGGATCATAAATTCCTGCATGTTCCAAGATCAATAGTTTTATAGATTTCGTGGGTGAGTTAGATCCTTTTCGATTGACTTCTTACTTGTTTACTAAGAGCCACTCGAAAAGGTATAGTGATATTATTCATTGAATGGCGACTTTCAAATCCTGCCCTTGTGGACCAGCAATATTTAAAAAGATTCTCGATTTTAAGTCTTAGTAAAAGTACGAGTCACTTCGTATCTTGAAATCAATGGGCACAATTATTTATAATACTCATAAATTAAAATGATAAAAATAGTGACATAATAAAAATTTGCCCCATTATAACAAAACAGCTACCAGTTTTGTTTTATTTCTTATACCTTACTCAAAAAAATAAAGTACAATAAATAAGTAATGAACTACATTATTTATGCACAGGATGTCGTTTTCTAAAAAAAACTGACAAACTTTTATGCAGTCACGATCGTAAAAATAAATAAAAATGTGCAACTTTGAGATTTTCCTTAATTTTTGTTTCTTTTTCGTCATTGTATAAGGACACTGTCCCATGATGTCAGGTAGGAATGATTGCGAGGTCGCGTGAAGGTGACCCCTTAAACTGGTCATCCTGATCTCCTTGAACCGGATAGGTCGTGTTGAATCGTCTCCTTTGCGAAATCTGCAGTGCAGTGGTCTGATATGCCACGTATGTTTAATGCATATGATTATGGCGACCCGACGTCGTTAGCGCGTTCACGTTTTACTGTAATACCTCATTTAACCGCAGGTCAGTGTCAAGTCGCTCTTGCGTGTTCACGACTATACCTACGGCCTATGATTCGATCGATCCGGAATTTCGGACATCCTCTTTTCGCATTGTTGCTTCAATATTATTATTGTAAATTGACAGAAATATTATACTGTGTGGGCTATTCACTATGCCGATATTTCTATTTCACTTATTTTTACATATTTATTTCTATTTTACTTGATTTGCTATGCACAAAATACCCCTTCCTATAAACTCATATTTAAATTCCCAAAGGTTGTCGGAAGAGATCGCTTATAGCGATAAGATGGCCTAAATTTTGTAAAAAATCTAAAGGATTTTGTATAAAATCTATGTGATATGCAATAAAGAGTAATCTTATATTTACATTTAACTTTTTACCTACCAATATTGAAACTAGGATGAGATGTCTAAAAAGCTCTTGTGAAGTGTAAAGACATAGATACGTACTTCGCTTGCGGTAGGTGAAATTTAGCTCGTTACCTTTGAGTGAACTATCTTGAATTACGATTAAGAAACTTTGAATACGAAGGATTTTTTCTGGTGTCAAACTATTAGCACCAATAGCAATTACAATAGCTGGTCCCACGCGAAACTGTGTCTAATGGCTTTAATTGTGAAACCACAAGATACAGGTTACTTTGCAATGGCTACAAATATTATAATAACACAACAAACCTATTGTCTTGACGAAACAGTTGTCACAAGGTACGGGTAACTAATTATGTTGTATTTAACTTGCGTTCCCGTTGTGTTCTTTACCATAATAAGTAGTACACAGCTGTTGTATGCGATGATATAAGAAATTACGTGTTGCATCTTATTGTCCATTATTTTTCTCGTGCCTCAATGTTCCAAAATATTTTCAGGGAAATTTACATGAAATTTACAAATAAAGTGGCTATTTTTGGAATAATTTTAGATATCGCAAATTGATAACTAATTAAAAACTAACAAGAAACTGAAATTTAATAATTTGTTCAGCTTGTTATTACTGTTGAATTAACACCAATTCACATAATCACAATTTAATACTTGTGTACCCCACATACTTTCAAAATCCCTTTAAACCGTCTGTCCTTACTTGTTTACCTACATTTAACTATTAATACAAATTATTTAGACACGAATTCTTCATGAACTTGTCATGGCAATAAAATTCGACACCAATATTTTTAAATGTGTGTATTGGTGTCAAGTCCATGGGGACATGATCCAGATTTAATATTTTTTTACAACTTGATTTTAGTTTCAATTCTGAGTGCATTTGGGTCTATCTTCTTTAAAAATACTACTGTGTCTACGTCACATTTAATTGCTTACACCGACTACTTTTAAAAGGAGCTGAAAATTCTTGCGTACCTGAGGTGCTGGAGTCGTGGTAGTGGTGGAAGGCTTCTTGGCCAGGCCTCCTCTCTTCAGCAAGCCTCTCGTGGGCGCCGCCCGCCCCTCTTCGTCCTGCGCCCGCGCAGATACCTGCCACGCCACGCACGCTAACAGCATGATCCTGGAATTAATTTGTGATCGCTTTTTTTACTTTTATTTCTCTTTATCAAGGCAAAGCGGCCTCATTAATGATAAATAATGTAAGGTAAAGGTTATTTATTTTCGTATAAGTTTTACCGCCTCAGCTGAGCACAATGCGAAAAAAGAAGAAACATGCAATGACAATACATTAATTAAGGTATATTGCACATCGATTATCGGTCTGTTTTATACTTTCTAGGATTAGGACTATAATATAGTAATAAAAACAGTCCTATTTCAGATTTTAAAGAGATACTTTTGTATTGCATCTTGTCGATGTATCCATCGATCACCATTTATTTTTGCAAGTCGTTTGTATATTTTTTACTTAACTAGTTAATCTCGTCTCGTCTACTAATGAAATGCAAGTCGTCGTTTCGAGCTCTTGAGTCTAGTTGACTGCATAAACTATTTATATCGATTGTAAAATGTCAGGGATATCTTTTACGTGCAGCTAAACCTATCTTTGTATGAGGCTCAGCTGCACAATAGTATTTGACTTGAGCCGCAAATGTTGAGTCACAAATGTCTGTTATCTATCAAAATAAATTGATTGGTGGTTATTAGTTAGTAAAGGTAGATGGTGCAACCTGGTGTGTTAGTGTTAGCGTAAAATAGAGCCTAATTATTATATCTTTTCATTACTAGTATTACACTGTTGTACACAAGTAGAATTATACAGGCCCAATAGGCACAGGCAACTTAAAATTAATCACACTAACATACAATTTACGTGGCACTTGACGTTTGCAGTGTCCTTGCATTCATCAAGCGTCCTAGTAAAATTCTTCACAAGATTTAGTGCTGGATTGATGTCATTCAATATTCATCGCAAAAAGCGGTTTTATTACATAAGATTATCGAAGAGTAACTAGTCGTTGTTACATGATGTTATGAAACATATGACATTCTATCACATTAGATTACATAAAAAGGTCACATATAGAAGTTGAAAACAAATGTCGAACTTACTCTGTGAATTGCGACGCAGATTTGTAAATTATTGTCGACCCTTCCCTGCCACGGCAAAGGGCTCCTTCTATATTTTGTTACCTAGTTTACAAAAGTTGGTGGATTTCAAGCAGATTTTTACCGTCTGTCTTTCGATCTGAATTATTTCTTTAATTTGGTTCCATCGCTGAATGTGAGAGCGCAAACTGAGCGGTTGTGACTCTGCTAAGGTCAGCCTGTCACTCTGCTCGAGATTGTTGAATAACTGGCCCCAGGGTCAGGTCAGGTGGACTTCGAACTAGTTCCGCATCCGCTTCCGACTACACCATGCCAGCCTCCCTTGGCTTTCTCTATTTTATATAATCCGCACCATCGCCATTTGCCAATATTATGCGCAATCACGTATGCCAACACAGTACAATATAAAATCATAGATTGTAAGTAGGTGCCGCTAGAACGGAACTTTTATTGTGTTATTATGAAACCTTAGTTGAATTTCAACAAGTTAGAAAGATAGAAAGGACAGATTGAACCACAGCCTTTTATCAGTGGAGAAATCATAAATTGCGATTTTGAGTCACGTTGGAAAAAGTGCACTTTCTATATTTGTGACATTTACTATGTCGTACGCGTGGGTGATCAGAATGCGTAATCGTAACCTCAAATTGCGTCAAGGTCAGTCGGACAAAAACCAGAAGTGGTAAAAAGTGGGCTGACCACGCAATGCGGCGCTTATCACCATACCACGTGCAACTTTGCTTGATATTGATTTCTTTTTAATGTTTAGATCTATGCACTGTTTTCTACCCGGAGTGACATGGCACACGCAGTTGAGAAACGACTCCTGCATCATCTCCTTTCTAAATAATAACAATGTCGGAGGTGAGGTCTGTTACGAGAGCACCGATTTTGTAGCGATAACTCGATGCATCCGCATGGGAGTTTTGCACATATATCTTCCCACTATTCTTCGAATACAATGCACCAGTTGAGTAACTGCCGAGCTTACATGGTAACTAAAAACTGGGTAGGCATGTTCTATTTGTAATAGTTCGCAAGATTCATTCTTATTTTTGAATTATGCAAGCCGATGCGGTGTAGGCGCGAAAGAACTGCAAAGGCTCACGAGTCCCTGTGTCTTATAGGTAAATGTCAATTGGCGGTTGAGCAACAATGTTTTATTACCAAATGTCTGTGTGTAAGCTGTAATGCCGACGTTGGGTAAGTGGTATGTTTAAGCGCATCCTCGTGCCGTCACGCCTTTGTCAAATGCAACGTGTTAGGTCCTGTCCCGAAAACAAACACGAACTGGAGTTATTAACCGAAATATCTTCCTTTATGAGCCCAAAATAGCATTTCCAAGCTGTGGCTTGAAACAGCTTTTGGCGGAATAAATCCTTATGCAATCCGGCGCACGTCAACAGAATTTTTATACAAACAAGTCATAAACTGCTTAAAATTGGATACGGGGAATTTTAATACATTAATAATCTTAACAAATTGAGGCCAACTAGTAGAAGTGATTGCATTCATTATCAACCAGACTCTATTACCGGTTTGCAAAACACTGAAATACTAAAACTACGTCCAGACGCATATTTTCGGCTATAGACAACCTATCTTCCGGCTTTGCAATATTATCGGATCAATTATCCAAGAAACGGGCAAATAATCGGTGATACAAGGTTGGTTTAATTATCGAGAGCAGAATTTAGCGTGAGAGATAGTTATTTGTAACTTTTAAACAGGATACTGTTTTTTGTGCAAGGATACAATAACTGCAACCTTTAATGCGGAATGAAACATTATAATGAAAATTATTTTGTTATTCTTTGATCAACAAGCTACAAGTGCGTTGGAACAATTAAATTTAGTTTATACGAGTAGGTACCTACCAATAGTAATGAAAGACTTGACTTGACTTGAAAGACTTTAATAATAAAATGAATTAAGAGTAAAGAGAGGTTTAACTAGGTATCTCTCGCTATTGTAACGATCGTTAATAAAACAAAGTGAGCACAAAAGCACAAGATAATTTACAAAATCTAAATAAATGCGTCACTATGTCAAAGATTAGTCCATGGTGAATTAATTTAATTGAATATTATATTTTCCATTACGTGCTAAAGTTTAGTTGGGGTAATAATAGTTTTAGGGTAACAATAGTACCTACAATCAAATTTACTTCTTGTTGCAGTAAAATTAAGCCATTTAAACAAGTTAATCCTGACTTTATTATAATAAAATAATTTTCATATGTAGGTCTGTGCCTACAGCAAGTCAGTCAGATTTGTTAATATCTTGATGTATGAAATTATTGAAGGTTTAGAATGGTGCAGATGAAAATGTCAACTTTAACATGAATATCTTCGGTTTGAACAATACTGCACAAGTTACTACATTGATAAATTATTAACTAAGATGTTTCTAAAGTTATTAAGGTAATCTTCTATCACGCTGCAATAATAGCGGTATTAGCCTGCCACGTATTAACAAAGTTCATTTATCAAAATATTTAACTATGTGTTTTGCGCGTGGAATTGCAGAAACCTTATTCATGCGCCTTGGATTGAAATTAATCCCATGTTACAATTTGTAGAACAATTTGGCAAATAATTGAAGATTAAATTTATTGTCATTTTGAAATTTACGTATGTATTCTATAAACCATCATTTTCTTAATAATACATAAGAAAAAAATAAAACTAAGACATGCATCAATAAAAAAATAAGACTACCCTATTCGAAAACGAAACCATTTCCTTGTGGCAAGGAGGATATAAAACTGGCTGCATTGCCGCATTGAATAGCTTGTTAATCCTTTGAGCTAGAAACCAGCCAGCTTTATTATTTTATTTTATTCATAATCATTTTATTTTATTATTATTGATTATTTTATTTTAAAATTGTTTTTTTTTTCAATGTTTTTCTAAATATTTCATAAATAAATAGAAAATTTGTAAAATTGTAACCATTAAATAGTAAGAAAATTTTATTATCTTAATTGGGTACTATCAATTAGCAATAAGGGTTTTATTATCAATGAAAACAATTACACAAGGACATTTGTGAAAGTAGATAAAATAGTAAAATTACACACTCAGTAAGCACTTAGGTACACCGTCTTAAATATCTTTCAGAAGCAAACTTTGAAAAAAAAACCGACTGTTCGGACTGTAGCACAAAATGTTTTTTTTAGGCAGAACCTGATAATATAAAACAAAATAAGATAATAATTGAGGATAACTAAGTCGCTACAATTATTTTAAGTTTAAATAAACTTGAACTCTCCAAAAAATCTCAGAAAATATAAATGTATAAGTATTTTTAACATATCGGAGACGAAAGTCATTTGTTTGTGCGACTACCTTTCCTTGCAGATGCTTTTTTTCTAATTAGTTCTTAATTAATTATCAAGCCAGGTTGGTATATGTACTTTAGACAAGTAAGTACCTAATGGGTGTTACAAATTATGTCATAGATCTGTCATACAGCCATAAAGTTATTATCATTGGTTAATCGTAGGTCGCGGCCTAACTTTCAACATAGAACCGAATCATACTACCAACCGGTTCTAGTCTCGCTCAATTAATTTGAAAATTAATTGGTTTGTTACACCAGGTCAAGTCACACACTCCATAATGAGGTTTATAAGTCACGAATTATGAAATGTGATGGAATTGGTTTTGCATAGACGGTCATATTGAGCTTATCTCGGAGTAAGCTGCACTTAGCTAAGTGGGCGGTAGTTGCAACTAAATAGTTGAAGTTGCACGGGCGGTAATTCATTCCCACACCCTGCACTGCGACACCGAATAACGAATGCTATTAGAAAGGAGAAACACTTTTCAAAACTAATACCAAAACTATTGCGTTACTCCGCATTCCACACCTAATACTTATTACACTAAATGTAATTTAAATACAGTTGGGTATTGGCAACTGTCGTTTTGTAACTGTACCGTATCCATCCAACATCTTAGTTTTAGCAGTTAGAGTGCATTATTAGATTAAAATTAGTATTCTGTGAACTACATCGCAAATCGCTTGCATATATTGCAATATCTCAAAATCTGTCAAGGATTCGGTGCCCGTGTACCCCTAAGTTACAAATATTAATTCGCAAAGCGTTCGCACAGCTTAATTTTTTTGTAAAAGTTCTACTCACATGGGTAGGATCTTCATTGTTCAGGTGTCGGTTCGGTGTCGTAAGTTCCTTTCACCGCGGTGCGGTTGGGTGCAGGTCTAGAGCGCGCGGAGGCCACGGCGGTTGTGCCCGGGCGCAGCCGGCGCAGCGCGACGCCGCTCGCCTCGACGTCCGATTGGTATGCCGCGCGCGCCGGTCCCGTGCCTCGAATTTTTCGCATACTTCGCTTTTAGTAAGAACTGGAGTATCCTGGTGTGACGTCTATGAGAACGCAGTGGGGCAGATCTTTGAAAAGCACGCCATTCACGTTCACCTCATACATGAGAAGCCTTCGGCCAACAATGATGTTTACAGGAGAATACTAACTTGCTTTTTCTGTGTTACAGACAAGGTTACAGAGGACCTAGCCTTCTAGGTATTCGATGGAATTTGTTTAAAGAACCATTTTTTTTATTCTGAAAACACTACAGTATACTAAACCTTTGTTTCTAACTAACTTAGGTACTTAACTAAAAACTATTTTACGTGTCACCTATGGAAGCTACTTGAGCTTGTATGACAAAATAATCTTTTAACAAAACATGAGATTTTACGAACATTACAGAATAAAATAGAAATAAAAACTGCTTCGATTGATGTGAACAACAAAACAATAAACTGAGAGAATAATTAAAAAGCTACGAGCTGAATAATAAAGGTCATGTCGTAGACAGGCTGAGCAAGTTCATCATTTGCAGACTGCAGACAGAGGTCGTAGTTTAACTCAGAATAAATTTATAATCTTTATTCATCATCATCATCATTATCAGCCAAAGAACGTCGACTATTGAACAAAGGCCTCCCTCGCGGTTTTCCACAGCGGCCGTTTGTGAGCAGTCTACATCCAGTCTGATCCTGCGATCTTTACGAGGTCGTCTGTCCATCTTGTCGATAAACGTCCTAAGCTACTCCTAGGTCGAAAGCTCTCCAATCTTGAACTTTTCTCCCCCAACGGCCATCAGTTCTTCGCACTATGTGCCCTGCCCACTGACACAGCTTACTGATTCGTAGGGCTATGTCCCTTACTTGTTCTTCTACGTACATCTCCTCTAAAGCTTTATTACATGATCATAATTGGCGGAATGCTGGGACCTTAGACCACCTTACATTACATTTTCTGCTAGTAACCATTGGGTGGATGAGGCTAGAGCTGCGTGTTTCTGAGGGTTGAGTAAGGCTGAAACATTTTAGGGCGAAAGCTCCACGTTCTTTCATTATCAGATTATTTGTAGAATCTACCTGAATTTTTAATAAGACATACTAATTTTCAATTTATGTAGTGATATCTACAAAGGTATACCTACGTAACAGTTGAGATTAAAGCTCGCTTAACTTACTAGTAGTCCCCGTGACTGAGACCTCGCGATTTGAGTTTGCACCGTCGCAGCGAGTTTAGACTTCCTCGATAATTAAGCTATCCAACACAAAAAGTATTTTCTAATCAGTCTAGTAGTTTCTTAGATTAGCACGTTCAAACAAACAAATAAACTCTTCAGCTTTATAATATTAAGTATAGAAACACAAGTGTAGTCACTAGCCACATTTGGCAGTCGTTTAAGGGGATCGTCCCCGTTGCTACATAAATCTATACTTTTATTACATTACTACATACAAGTATAGATTTATGTAGTAACGGCGACGATCCCCAAACGACTGCCAAATGTAACTAGTGACTACTCTTGTGTTTTTACAATTTCTACTAAGGTTGTGTTTTTCGTCCTGCGAATTTGATGCTGGCTTCTTTGTTGTGTGATGAACGAACACAACAATCAATGACACCCTTTAGATGATGCTTTTTAAATTACTTCATAGGATACGTTATTAGAATCACGTATCAAGTCTTAAGTTAAACGTTTCCGTTTCCTAGAATGTGTGATCAAGCGCTTTAATATTTCAATTGACATTTCACCCTAAGCTCCGAAGGTTGTGAGTAAAATCTAAATGTGAAGATTCAGCAGGTCGTCGAGAGGTGCCCTTGCGCAATGATTAAGCGTCTTCATCGTATGTTTGCGCAGTGCACAACCGACCTTTCTATTCCATGCGTTACTTGAATTATGATAGCTGTGACCATACTGACCCATATAAAAGAAACATTGGGTAAATCGACATAGACAAAAGCAAAGCTCATAAATGAAGAGGAAGAAGATAAGTACCTACAGAAGCTCTTCTTTTGAATCACTCACATATAAGGCGTGTGATTATCGTTCGAAAACGAATAAAAAATCAACGAATATCTCGAGAAATATAGATTTTAGTACACACAAAATTGAGCTTTATTTTTTTAAATCCCTCCTGTGTAGATGGATTACAACAGATTTTCATTAAAATTTGACTTTCATCAATGAATACCACACGCCATCTTTACGTGAGTGATTCAAAAATAGGACCCCTGATAATTTTTAAGAGAAAGCAACTATCTTCATCATCGTCCTTATTAAAACCGAAGTGCGCGCCCCACAGCTGAACGTAAAAGCAAACCCCAAAGTTTTCCATATAGTTTTAAAATCAGTATAAAATTAAAAAGCTTTTTAACTGAAACATCATTATTATATCATTATTAGCTGTCGATCTTCATGAAAGCAGAGTTTAGGCCGAAGGGTGTTTTGTATCGCCGATTTCGCGGACGGTTATACGAGGTTATACCCACTGAATAGAGTGGTTAATACCGGACACCAAGTTGCGCAACACTGCGCCGGCAAAATAGTGTCATTTATTTTGATATTTATAATGTTGTTATTGTATGTATGTTAGTCTAAGGTATTTATTGTATGGGCCTTAGTTGCTTGAAATAATGATTAAATTAAATTAAATTATATCGGTCAACTGCTGAAAATTCTCTGCGATCGTTTTCCAAGTTGGTCGTTGGTCGTCATCCACGCTGATCCTGGGAAATTCCAAGACTCTTGAACGAAAGCCCGCAATGTTCATCGTCCTTACAAGATTAAAGTCGAACTTGTTGGTGGACATTTTGTCATTAAATGATTTTTATTATTTTTTGTCTCAGTGCTGTGAGATATACCTATAACAGTGAGACTTACACTCACGCAGACCACCTAGAACAAACAAGCACTTTGCCGGGAATCCAACCGGGAAAGTAGAAGATAAGCCGGCTGACGCCGGTTGGTGAAAGAAAGAAAGATTTTTTTTCAGAACCAATACCAAAGAGTTTTTTTATAAATGTTTAACTATTTTTAAGTATTGATCTTTTCTTATTTTATTTTATGAACCACCACCATAACATTACTATCGACGATATCCGGTGAGTTACTTACTAATACAATTACCTACTAATTCTTTTACTGCATTATTTATTAAAGACTATTGAAGGTTTGAATCAAACCGTCCTATCTCATATAAACTCGTATATGACACTGCAAGAAGGTGCGCCCATGAGATGACGGCAACCGCTTTCGTTAGGTCATAGGTGAGAACGTATCGGATGGTTAGGTAATCGACAATTAATGGCAATCTTACTATCGAACCAGCCATTCATTTTGTTGTCCATTTTTAATAATACTCAGTAGATAATAATGCTCTCATTCGTTTCTGAATTATTTCTATGATATCTAAATCTTTCTGTGCCAGTAGTTCCTGTGATTAGCGCATTTAACCAAACGTACAACAAAGTAGAAAAGAAAATAATTTTTCAGCAAAATAATTTACGCAAAATCACGCTTTTTATCGTGTTTGTAAAATAAAAATAGCTCAACCTTGTCATTAAAAAAAATTTACATGCTTGACCATATTGATCGACATGGCAAAATTTGTCGATCGATCTACAAAAATACGACTGCCAGATCGAGTGTAGCGAAATCTCCCCAATCTTACAAGATATTTTCCTTTTTGTTTTATTTTCGTACGTGTTCTGTGTAAACTATTAACTCACTGAATCCCCAGAGATTTTCATGCTCAGCAGGCTTAAGATGCACGCCGTGATAAAAATTTATCGAGGCATTTTAGCGCGTTTGTTTGTCAAAAATCGACATACCCGCAGTTGCTAACATGGCTGCCATGAAAGTCATGTCGTACTGTCAAAATTCGAAATATGACAAAATTATCATTGAACCCTAACATGCCACACATATTATTATCGAATTTTGACATTTCGCCGTGTAACATTGTCGTCCACCATTAGCGACGACGACAAATAAAAAACAACATATTTAGAGCAAAAATATATGACTGAGACGTGCCATATTTTATCCTAGGCTCTCAAAAAACAATAAAGTGTAAAAATATTGAAAAGAAAGTCCCCGTGGAACATTTTTTATCCCTAACATATTTATTAATTTGAATTCATTATCTGTGGGCAGTATTAGATATACTCTTACTAATCTGTGGGCAATATCGAGTCAATCTGTCATTGTGTCAAGTTGATCATTTTGAGCCAAATCTGACATAAAATTGAGTGAATGGTTAGAAATTGACATATCGTTTTGGATGAATTTGTCCAATGTGGTTGGCATGTTAGGGAATATGATAAAATAGCATAGATCGACTAATTTTGTCATGTCGATCGAAAGGAATAGTGTGTCATGCATGTTAGGCCTACTGGCTACCCTTTTGAATGCTAGCGCCCCCCTGTCAATGTCATCTGTTGGCCAGAAGATCCTTGTTTGTCGCACTGTAGGCTTTGAGTATATAGCCCCCTGGAGATGCCAATACGGACACGCGTCTAACAAATTTTTTCACCACTTTTAGGGGGGAGTGAGGTAAACACGTACAGCACACCACCATTAAATGAATAACTCAACAGACACAAATTTTGCTGTGGCGATAAACGCACACTACAAAAAAATTCAACACATGAAACATTACACGCACACAATCAGAGTTTTCACGTAACTACGCAGCATACATACGAACAAGATAGTGATGTGACACGCGAAGAATGAGTCAGATCAGTTTGCTGAATGAACTGAATGATTCTCGCTGAAAATTTCTTTCATGTGATTTTTTATAAATTCAAGTTGTGAATATGTGTATATTTTTTAGAAATAGTAATCCTGATACATAGTGACTTGATCGGTGATTGATTGTTGTCCATTACAGCGAAATAACCCCAACAAATATTCTTTTAACAGGTAGATTAGTCCAAATCGAAGCCTCTTAATATGTGATATATATTTACTAATGAGCTTCAAATGATAAGTACACATTTTGATTATTCTATTCTATAAACGTTAATTTACGTAAAAAGTTAAGATAGAATAACACAGGTAATGCATATCTACGAATATTGTCTCAAGAAATCATTTTTCGTTTTACACTGGCTGCATTAGGATTGCACTAGGGTTGTCCTGGAACAATAATAAATAATAATGAAAAAACCGATTTGAAAAAAACTAAAAAGCCAAACATAAATGTTTGTTTTTTAAGTCGGTTAAAAACCGATATGTACGTACATATCGGTAGAACCCAAAAGCCAATAATTTAATGTGATTAAAGGAAATATGCCGCAGCTGGCAGATCTATACTTAAACCACTCAAGGATTTCAATAAGGCTCTTAAGACTTACTATTACACATTGTGAAGATTGGGTAACTGCTTCAGCTGTTGCTGCAGCTGAAGCACTGGCATGTTGGTTCAAGTTGGTTCAGTTACTTGTGATGTAGTGTTAAAAATAATAAAGCAACTAATATACTACACAAAAATTGGCGAAAAGAATACAAAGTTGAGGGACAAAACACGAAAAAGGGGAGCAATAGACAAAAATCGGGAGTTTTTATAAAATAAATTAAAAGTCCGATAACTTAACGGTAAAGTTTTGAATATAGGGTTCGATAGTCAAATCAGTCAGGCATGACGTAAACTGCCACGTCTTACAGGATTTAGGTCGACTTAACCTGTAAGCCTGTAGCCCTGTATATAGTATATAACATACAGTCATAATCCCGGACCAAATGTATTCCTTTTACCTCGAAATATTTTTATAGCCAACAATTCTTTTCATTTTCAGACTAAATTTCAACATCGTATGACCAGAGGATAAGAAAGTATTTTTTTCTTATTTACCGTACAAGATTTAAATATAACATACATTATACTTACTACTTCATTCAAAATCTAATTAAAAAAACTGATTATAAAACTAACTCCAGTAAGGCCAGTGAGTGAATGATTATGTTGAGTCACATCACTAAGACCGATTCACCTCCGTACCACTGTATTCATGTTTACATTTTTCTGTCGTTTACGTATCGCAACGGTTTTTTCTTTAAATGGAAATTGTACTTAAATACACATTTAATAGTTACTAAAAATACTTAACTATGGTAGGAAACGCGATCTTGTTGCGAATTTGAGCTGTCAGATCGCCTTTTACATGAGAATACTTGTGCAGTACCATTTTTCAAGAGAAGCGTCACGCGATACGGAACGATGCAAAATGGCGGTGTAGCGACTTCAAGTAGTTTTATATAACGCGTTTGAACAGTTGACCAACGTACTTTGCCGGAGGGGGTCGCCCGTGTATGGCATCTCCAGGGGCTATATACTCAAAG